>JAQFJA010000023.1:4811306-4822542 GCA_029874485.1 Naso brachycentron
TTGTCCAGCAGAGGGCAGTCCATTATTTAATTGGTAATAAGTGAACTCTTTACTCACCAGTGCACTGATGTTTGGACTAAAGAACGTTAGATATCCTGCCTCCATTATATTTCATCATCTGCTTTCTCCGTGTTACTGTTTCAAAGTCCTCACTGCTATGGGAAACAACAATAATAAATAATAAGCTAGCAGCCTACACGCTGGAAATGGCAAGTTTTGATGACGGGGATTTAGACATTTAACGTCAGGGATCTTTTCCATAAGTCTAAATGTTTCACCAAAACGAGTTTCCCACCAACACTATTTTGCAGTTCTGTAGTCGCAGTATCCAGGGCTTTGTGCCACCCATGGCGATTGTGATTGGTTTAGGGAAAAACAAACCAGGCGGAGCGTTTTTTCCTCTATACCAGAATGTGTATGTGTGGAGCAAGACCTTTACCCAGCGCTGAGTGCTGTGGAGAGAGGCCTGGCTACAAGAGACTGCCCTGCAGCTTACCTACACTTAAAGTTAAATTTACCTGTTGCCTCACTGGTTTAATCCCTGCTGCTTCCTGTCTGACCTGCATTCTTGTAAAAAAGAAGATTGAAATTGAGCTGTTTGCCTTATTCTCAAAGTATTCAGTAAGTTCAGTAAGTCATTACCAACTTTGATCCTTTGTCAGTTGTTCTGCTTCTGGGTTCAAAACGGACCCATTTCACTACCAGAAACCGCTCACATGAATTGTTTTACTAACAGTCATATGTGTGTTTTAGAAGAAAAAGACTGGAGAGGACTTCAGCACGGACAGAAGCAATTTTACACATTCAATACGTCCTTCAGTCAAGCATAGAGACACTTGGGGTTCATTCAGTTTGCATGCAACAAATCTGAACTCTGCATCCTCACTGCTACACTGCTGCCTCTTCCTTGTAGCAATCCATCTTCTTTCTCCATTCTAATACTTTGTTTAATGCAGGTTAACCTTTTTCTAGACCGAGATACATCACCCTGGGTAAGTACAGACTGTTCTGAACCGCCTCTTCCAAGTCTGATTTTCACTCATTAATGAGATCATGCACCCATGCTGTCATCTTTCCACTCCAGTGGCATCAATTTCAATCAAACTTCAGCACATTTCAATCTCTCCATTCAGCTACACAGAGGTAACTCAAAGATTATACTCCAAAGAGAAACTGCCAACCATTTCTAAACAAATGAGAATTATTCTTGGATCTAACATTAACCTGTTTGTGCTCTCTGTGTTTTCTCTAAAATCCTCCCTTCTTCGCTTCTTCCCAGTTTCTCATTAGCTGTTTCTCCTGGGTTGATACAGTTATTCAGCCTCACAGGCTCACGCAACTCTTTCAGCACCAATTGGATTATGTCGAAAATGCATTATCATGCTACAAAATACTGCTTCTGTCTTACAGTTGCAGCTGTCTTTTTAATTAACGATGATGGATGGAAGGCTAACATTTTCCCTTCCTTCTTCACCACCCACAGCTCTCTTTTACAACCTAACAGCTTGGCTTTTGAATATCACGCTGTTGTATCACGAAAATTCAACTTAATTTAATCAAAAACAATAACAGAGCAGGTGTATGCGAGTAAGGAGGCCATATGAATGCACACAACATGGAGATCTCTCTTCTACTGTTTAGTTGATTATTTATTCATAAATTGCATAAAAATGCATAATATCCTTAAAGGAGCTATATACATAATCGATTTACCGGTAGTGGTCGCTGTTTAGTATCAGTTTTACACCAAAGCAAGCCTGCATGTCAGCCTCACCTCCACTTTCCCCTGGTACTCCACCCACCCCACTCCCTGTTCTCAGCAACTCTGCTCAATGGCAGTGCCATGTGTGCTTTGAGAGGATACTGTGATTTTATTTTAAGTGAAAAACACTAATTGTCTCTTTCCACATTGCATAGCAGGCCAGTATCTCAATCACAACACAATATAACAGGATTATGTGATTACTGAACAACTGGTGCCATTAGCCTTCCAACTCATCTTCTCTATAGGCTACCGATGTTATAGCCACAATCTACAGGCAACAGGAGACTGCACCTGCTGCTAGCACTTAGCTCGGGCCTGTGGCTGCATCTACTCGCTAATGTGTTGTATTGTATGCTTCATTTCAAGCAAAAACATCTGTGGCTTTCCACAATGCATGGGGGATGAAAATCTCAAACACAACCCAATATAACAACCACTCATCTTGTCAGCTACGGCCGCGAGCACTTAACTCGGGCCCGTGGGTGTGTTTACTTGATAATGTCATTTTATTTCAAGCAAAAAACTTCTAATTGTCTCTTTCCACAATGCATGGCAGTTTAGAATCTCAGTCACATCACAATATAACAGCGTTTATGGCAGTATGGTGGCTTAGCAGGTAGCACTGTGGCCTAATAGCAAGAAGGTCCAGGGTTCAATTTCTGGCTGGGGCAGGACTTTTCCATGTGGAGGTTGCATGTTCCCCTGATGTTTGCATGGGTTTCTTCTTGGTGCTTCCCCCATCATCAGAACATGCACATAGGTCTATCTCCAGTCAGTACTCTTGACCAAAGTACTGACTTATACATGTGACCAATAAAGTACCTTTACTTATGTGATTATTGAACAACTGGTGATGTAAGCTTTCCAACTCATCTAATTTTAGGTTACTGATGTTTGAGTCACTATCTCTGTACAACAAGAGACTGGACCTGCCGCTGTTAGCGCTTATCTTGGGGCAGTGGCTGTGTCTATTCAGTGATAAAGTGTTGTTATTCCAGGCAAAAAACGAAAAAGAAATTGTTTCTTTCCACGATGCAGAATCTCAGTCACATCACAACATAACATTTATTTAATTATCTTGTGGTGCTGGCCTTCACACTCGTCTATCTATAATGTTAGCTGGGCTTGGGTTAAATATGCTCCTCACACGCTGTGGCATTTTATTAAGGGGGTGGGGCCAACAGTTCTGAAAGAAAGGGGGTTCACATGAACGTGCACCAAAGAAACTGAGAAGCTTGAAAACAACACACAGAGACAGGGCGTGTGACATCACTCTCCATCCCAGATGTCAATATGCCACTAGTTTCTTACAGAGCAAAATATGTTTTACCTCAAATCTAGTAAGGCTGAATTTTGTGTAGAGCTCCTTTTAATAATTCTGCTTTGTTCACAGACACTTGAAATGATTTGTCTAAGCTGCTGCACTGCTGAACTACTGCATTAAAGGGGAACTGCGCTGATTTTGCACATTAAAGTCTGTTTACAGGTGTTGGGGAGTACCACTGAATATGTGGAAAGAAAGTTGTAAAAAGCCTTTTGTGGCTCCAGAGGGAGCTGTGTGAAATCTGATCAACTACCTCTGAGTGTGGTTTAAAAGTAAACTCTGCAAAGACAAAAATCAGCTTTGAAAATCAGGCAGGATTCAGCTCAGCTGGTTGTTTTAGGGGGAACAGGATGACAGATGTTGGCTTTCAGAGTCTCATTTACCACCTCAGCTTAGAAACAGTAAGAGAAGAGAAATACTGATGGTAGGGGAACATCCTGTCAGGCCTGACCTTTTTGCTCTCATTGGGTCACTGCTGTCTTTGCAGTGTTTAAGGAATCAAATTCTTACAGGTTTGTAGCTTTGACGTCTCAAATCGGTGAACCAAAGGAATAGGTTGTTACCAGTGAATCAAATTGCTTTTACCTGCTTCTGAGCTCATATGAAATGCTAAAATTTATACATAAAGGCAGCGGTGAAGTAAATATACCTGAGTACATGTCGTCCTTCTTCCCAACTGTGTCTGTGGTTTCTGAAAACTTGTCTGCTCCATTTATCTCTGTCTACCTGTGGATCCCTCTGTGCCTGCTGCTCTACTCCTGTATCCTAAGCAGAAAGCTAATGAATTAACATTTACCCACACTGCACTGCCTCAGGAGTTCTTAAGTACCTCATCACCACAGTAGTTTCTTATTCAGTTCTACTAAAGTGGTTTTTCAAGCCTTAAGTTTTACTGGAGTAACTTGTTTTTTCACTCGTGGGTAACTGAAACAAGGCTTTCTTACCTCTGCTTATCTTCACACTTTGCAGTGCTGTCACTGAACAGAAGTTCAAACTTGGTTACATTTGTCCGTTGTCACTCTGTCTTTGCCTGACACTCTACTTGCTCCGTTGCTATGCCATCAGTCCATCTAACAGTTTAATTAAAGGGCAACTCTGCCAATTTTCAACCTTATCTCTGTCTATCCAAATAAGGGATATAATGTGAAAGCCAACAACATTTCTTTTTTCAATGTTTTCTGTGTCTCTGGGACGCAGCTTCAAAATCTTTTGTTCTTCGTGGAACGAGTGATGTCACTGGTTCCAGGATGAAGTACAAACTGTTGACCCCTCGCCTTTCCCCTCGCACTCCAAACGAGCCAGCACCATGTTTGCTTTGAGAGGATTTTCTGGCTCTGCTGGACCAAAAACCCCTTGTCATTCAAAACTATGCAATATTAAATAAAAGAAATGCTGTGATGGGACGGATAACAAACTTGGAGACCCGGCAAGTACTGTTTTTTTGTAATGCAATGCATCCTGGTACGTGAAGGCACTGCAAGAACGGCTGAGTGAGCAGGAGAACTCAGAAAACTCAGCTTTCTCTGTCAATATGGAACAAACTGAGGAATTTATTGCGTCATTTGAAGACAATTAACATCAACATTGACTGAACATCTACACAAACAGTGGGGGATTTTCCCTTTGACATTCAATCTACCTGCTGTATGCCTGTCAGTCCTTCTCACTATCAACCTCTTTTAATGTTTACATCGTGGAGATTGGGTTTGGTTGGGTTTGGCTGGTATTTAATTAGTTATCAATCATTTATTGTGATTTAGTGCCTTTATCAGGATCAACTCAGATGTACTGAAGTCATAAGTCAAAATGCTTTTTAAAATCTGAGGACTGACGAAATGGGTTTCTGACACAGATAAGTGCTTAGTATTACAATTTTGTATCGTCATTTGGCATTTCAGATTCTTAAACGTAACTTTTTGATCAGATATTTCCTGATTGGGAGACTTTTGAAACTTTAGACTATGTCATTCAGATGCATTCAGAAGGTTGATAAATCATGTTTAATGAAAAAACGCCAAAACTGACATAACTTGACTTTTTAAAAGAGTTATAGGCACATCAACATCCAGTTCTTTATATGGTATTAATAGATTTATTTATCTCATTTATCAGATCAAATGACTACATGTAACTTCCCTGTTGTAACGGTATCAAATTCAGTCCCTCTATGAATAGTTTTGGTGTTTATAATAACATTGCTTTGTTTTTTGACCTGCAACTTTAGCTTTTTGGTTAACTCTCAGTGCTTTCATCAGCAATGTTCCTGCCACCAGTACAACTGACAAATGTTTTTAGCAAAAAAGCAAGAAACTGTCTGGTAATGTTTGCTGTATCATGTTGGGCCTTATCTCGCTGTGTGTGTGTGTGTGCGTGTGTGTGTGATGGAAACAACTATTTTGGAAGCTGATCCGGTATTGAAAGAGGCCGATGGAGCCAGCAGCTGAGAAATGAGCTAGAATGGGATTCTCTGGGGCAAAAACCGGTACAGGCAGTACAGGGCCTGAACAAAATTACTAACCCTGCCTTTAATCAGGTTATAATATGTTAATTTGGTGTTAACAGTTTGTTTCTGCTGCTACCAAGTGGCCAAAATTTCTGCCTTCAGGTGTAAGCACGTTGTATAAAGTATGGTAAAGTATTGTACAATAAAGCATGGTATAGTATGTTGTATTATATTAACATTAGTACACCTTCCTGTAATACCCAGTCAGCCTGTCGATGAAGCTCATAGAGAAGCTGACAGTGTTTTGTTTTTGTTTTTAAGAACCATTCTACTGAAGAGCCAGTTCGAACTACCTTGTCAGTTGTTATCCAGCAGTGTGCTCCTTCATCTTGCATTTTAGGGGCACATGTTGACATGGTGATTTGAGAAACCTCCAGAAGTGCCATGAAAAAATTAGACACAGCAGGAGCAGTAACTTAAGGACCATCAGCTGGACTATTAAACTTAGTACCACAGGTGTTTCAAGACATGCACAGCTCAACAGGGACCCAATGAAATTCTACTGTCTCAAAGACACCTGTCATGTTGATGCTGCAGCTTTAACAAGAATAGAAAAATCAATGTAATGTTCCCATAATAATCCCCTGGAAGATAAAAGCCTGTCTAAGCTTTCCAGTAATATTTTACTATGAGCGTGTTGTATTCATAGTATTTTTGTCTTCTTTGGTGTCAGTTTAGTGGTCATATAATATTCCTTTAGGGAATTATCATCTGTGGTGGTAATCAATAGTGAGTTTACTCTGACCTGGTTAAACTGATGCCGTGCAGCAGTGGTTTCCCTGTTGTCTCTCTTTTCTACCTCCGACTTTCCATTGGATACTGTTTCTACAATAGAGGAAAGAGAGGGGAGGGCACAGAAATATTAATATCCTTCAACAAGGATCATATTTGACACAGGATGACATTTTTTAGAGTTTCTGCTCTTGTCCCACTGCACCAGATTGCCTGTAAACACATACACTTAAGTTGTCCGCTCACTTTAAACCCTCACTTACTTGTTTACTCATCCACTGCAGCCTTTTTACAATTACACACACAAGACATGGCGCGCACACACACATACACACAAAAATGATGGGGGAACCATCATGGGGATATTAATGGAGCCAGAGACACAGAGGGAGTCAATTGAGCTTTTAATAGAGCAGTTCCACTTCCTCTGTATGGATAAATAATACAGCAGTCAGCAAATCTAGATCTAATAGATGATATTGACCTTTAAGGGTGAGAAAGGGGAGAAAAAGAGTGAGGGACATGACAGTGCGAGAGGAAATGACGAGAGATAGAAGGGAAAAAACAGAGAGCAGAGAGAGTTGCGACGCAGAGAAATACACACAAGTGTCAATAGAAGCACTCAGACAAAGCATCTTAATCAGCGTGCGACAAAACGGTGATCAATCACGAGGATGACGATGTCGCTGCAGAGCTGGAGAGGCCCCGACCTGAGCGCAGTGCAGATAGAGCTGGCCTGGCAACACTGGCCCTCAGAGACTCTCTTTCTTGCTTTTATCATCTCTCTGTCTTTTTTTGTCTTCCTCTCCTCGACAATCTTTCTGTTTGTCCCTCTCTCACTGTCTGCCACTTCATCTCTCGGCCTCCTCCTCCTCCTCCCTTTCTTCCTTTCCTCCTATATTTCTGTCTGGTACTCACCATCTGTCATCTGTTGTCTTACTCTGTCACCCGCACCCCCCTCTCCCACTCATTTTTACTCCCTCAATCTAATTCAAGGAGCTTTATTGGCATCATAAGATGAATTTTACTGTCTCTATGACTCTCTTTCTGGAACATTTGTCTTCCTGTAATTCCTGACTGCTAATGCTACCCCATAAAACTCTGCCGCGTCCTGTGCAGGCTGTAGAAGTCCCTTTCAGTGTACAGTGAGTCCAGTGCACTCCCTCACATTAATACTAAAGTCAGTCCATGAATTCTTTATTACTTTACTTGTGAACAAGCAGGGTAAAACTCAATGCTACTCATCTCTGACTGCTTTACAAGCACAGAGGCATGAGTGTTGGTGTATTAAGGAACTGTTAGCCCAATAAAATGACTTAAAAGTAGCCTTACAGTTTAAAGTTGGCCTTGAATGACTTTTTTGTGTTTAGTGACACCATGTGGAAAAACTCTGTAACAGATCAAAACATCTGTATGATACGATGCGCTGCTCCTCCTGCAGGAACTCCAGCTGGAGTGCATTTTTTTGTGTTGTCCTCTTGTGCAAATTTAAATTTAACCACTTTAGAGATTGTTCAAATGAAAACATGTGTATGCAGGCATTTTTATGCATGTGAAGCACATGTCTTAACATATGGTTGACTTTTGTATATATGATTGTTTGAGACCAGAAGCTTAGTGAAGTGGTTTGGTGGTGAATTTAACTTGGCTGTGCTGTGTACAGGAATTACAGAAACTGATCCATGTGTGTCTGCTGTAAATTAAATAGCTTAGTTGATGCCCAAAAGAGGTCCATGGACAACCTGGGGTCCATGAGGGTCTCCCGGTGGGACCCCACCACATAAAGGAATAACTAAATTAATATTTTGCTCAGAAGTCTGTGGAGTGGATGGATATAGATCTGCTTAACATCACAAATTCTCTCAGATGTTCTTACTTGAGGCATGATCATATTAAATGAAGGTTAGACATGAGTCATTCTATATGGAGGTCCAACCACTATAGCTTAACCTGAACTTAAGTTGAACCAAGTGGCGGACTCAGAGGGGAGGCAGGGGGGACAATCAACCCCCCCACCCCACCCCCCAATGATGAAGTGCCTTCTAGGGCGCCCTTCCAGTGGACAAAACGTGGTCAGGCGCCCTCTAGGGCGCCCTTCCTGTAAACAACGACTTTTTGCATGCTGGTGCCCCACCTCAAACAATAAGTGCTCTTTTTACTGTTTTCGCCCCTGCCCGTCAAACAAAAAGTGCCTCCCAGCAGCGGCCGCTGGTCAACAGAGGGTACTCCCCGCCTTCACCACAAGAAGTAGTTTCAGATACCTTCATTTACTTTTAAGAACTACTTTCAAATATGTGTATTTGTTGAAAAAGCATGCAAATACTAAAATGCAATAAAAATTTTGATGAACAGGCACACAGTATAAAGTAATTTATGAATATAAGATGATAAAAATGTTCTATGTTAAGTTAGTGACAGGTGAAAAAAATTCTGTCCCAGGGTGCAAGAATCTTTGCCCATACAGTGATGCAGGAATTAGGGATAAACAGATTATCAGTTTGGCAGATATCGACTGAGACTGTCATCATTTTCATGTTATTGGTATTGGCATATTTTTATCAGCCGAAAAACTTCCCCACAAATAAGTATGGGAAAACATTGTGAGCCTGCCTTAATTTTGCATTAAATAATCAGTAGTATGCTTCATTTTAGATGGCTGCTCAATGATGCAAAAGTGCAATGTGGGATTATTTCAGCAGGGAAGGTGGTGCTCAACACATGTCAAGAGACTGTCAGTTTAGGGACAGCAAATACATAATAAACTTTTTATTTATCTATTTATTGATAAAATATTTTTCATGTATAAAGAAACATTTCTTGATTTCAAGGCAGCCTTGTTTTGGGGTTTTCATCGGTGTAAATTTTGGCACAAAAATGTTAACATTTACTACAACCGAATATCAACCACAAGTATCGGTAATTGGCATCCTTGACTTCCTAATAATCAGCTCTGAAAAAACAGTACTGATTGCTCCCTAGCAGGTATGAGTCCAAAAACTCAGACATGAGTCAGCATTGTTATTCTTCTGGTTTCCTCCCTCCCTCTTTTAATTTCTCAGTTTATGCATCCTTGATTCCTCTCTTTGCCTCCTCTCTTAGTGTTTTAGTTTCTCCCACCCGAGATGCGAGGGGACAAGGCAGAGACACTGGGACAGACATTTCACAACAGCCAGAGGCTAGACAATATTATGTGTATGACTTATTTAATGAGACACGAATGGGTCATAAGCTTTACCAAACAAAACCACAGCTTTCACAACTATTGATACACAAGGCAGCAATCTTGTGAGGTGATCTTCTCCAAACTTTCTGAGTCTTAAATCTCAAGTCAGCAGGCATCCTATTTGTCATTTCCAACTGAAGTCCTGGTAATGTTGACTTCCTTATTTTAGTATAACACACCCGTGAGTCTGCCTTTACAGGTTTTGTTATTCTTAATACCTGCCCACCCCATTTACAACACATGCTTGCACAAAAACAAACACTGACTTCAATTAATTCTTCAGCACATTCATCCTGCCCCAGATGGAGCATGAAAGTCTGACAGATATGCTTAAATGAATCTCAAATCTGGGTTGCCTTTTCAAAAGTGTCAAGCAACCACTGTGGGCTTGTTCATGTTGGAAAATGCACCTCCTGTCATGTTTGTTTGCACCTCCAACACATGGTACATAATATTCATGCAGAATTGTGGGTAAGGGTGACATATGCACAGCTAAAAGAATTCATTAAATATACTGGTGTGATACTGGAATATGTCACATGTTAGTTTTTTGTTTGAATTATCCTTTTGTGTGGGTTTGATGGTTGGTCACATTTTCTTTCATTTGTTCATTATCTGTAACCGTTTATCTTCTGCAGGGACACGGGGTGGTTTGATATTGAGCAAAGGCGGAGTACACCTGGGAAAATCGCCAGTTCATCACAGGGCCAACACATAAGGACAAACAACCATTCACGCTCAAATACACACCAATAGGCAGTTTAGAGTCACAAATTAACCCAACCTGCATGTCTTTGGAATGTGGGAGGAGGCCGGAGCACCCTGAAGGAATCCATGCAGGCTCGGGAAGAACCTGTGAACTCCACACAGAACGGCTGGATTTGAACCAAGAACCTTCTTGCTGTGAGGCAACAGTGCTCTGCACATGTTCACATCTTAGTAGTATTAATAATAAACCAACATAGAACTCAAAACCACTGATGGGCCAACCTAATCGCTGCGTTAACAGTGTTACATTAAACTGTCCATTTTTACCTCATAGTAGTGGGCTGCTTCTCTAAGCTTTCATACTGTACATTCTGTCCTGTGTTTTTCCATTACTGACACCTTGTTTGTCACTTTGCCTCCAAAAAAGTGTCCTTGCTCAAACAAATAAATCGCCAATTGCCGCTCGAGAGCACTTCTCAGTGAGAAAAGTCAGCATTTGGCAGAAGGACTTCTCACTGTATCCAGGAAGTGACGATGAGGATTTAACGGGGTCGAAACAAGCCGAGGGAGGTCGTCCCGTCTCTACAAAAGAAGTTGGGTGGAAGACGAGCTCCATCATGCTAATGAGAGAGAAGTAGCACAACACAGGAAGTTGCAGAATGAGTACTTCAAAATAAGGCAATAAAAACTTTCATGTTACTGACACTGACACACACACACACACACACACACTTGGGGGGGAACAAAATATCAACACAATATATCGTCGTTCTGACTCTTAAGATACTATTAGCAAATCGCTGGCACTAAATATTGGTAGGCTAATTAAATTAAAATAACAGCACTGTAAAGAGAACTCTCTGCTACTTTGCCGTATCAGCATCACTATTTCATGTCTCCTTATGGTGGCACTTTTGACATGAATGTGGTTAATATGAATGGAAATGAACTGGCTGAAGAAGATGTTTACAGCGGTGGTGA
>JAQFJA010000023.1:5006789-5026938 GCA_029874485.1 Naso brachycentron
TCCTCAAGGCCCCCAACCTAATGTCTCATTCCAAAAAAGGTTTTACACAAAAGGATTCACTGACGCTGTAAACGTGATGCCTGCTTTCAGGTGGACGGGGAGGAAAGGGAGTACAGCGAGGATGGCTGTGTGAAGGAGCCTTCAGGGCCGCCCTTGGCTGTGGCTGTCCCAGAGTCAGCCCTGAAGATAAGCCACACATCACCTGACATCCCGCTGGAGACCCAGGCCAAGGTGGAGAAAAACCAGGTCCACACTCTGGCCAGGGACAGAGTGCAGAGACAGATTACTGAGCCCACGTCATCTGTACGGTCAGTACACATCAACTCCTCAGACCCCATTTAGGTGACACAAGCTTTTGCAGCAAACAAAACACTGTTGTGGCGGTTCGGCCTTCCTTTTACATGACATCAGCGTGCTGGCGCCCCTGAAACTGCAAACTTTTGAAAACGGCTTCCAGAGTGTAATCTTTTGAAACCACAACCTTCTTTCCGGCTGTGTAAACTGGCAAAACAAAAAAGCCTGTGAAAAGTGGTGACTATGCTAATGCTAATGCTAGCACAAGTCAGTGCATTCTGCAGTAGCCACCACCAAACTCTGATTAAAGCCTGGTTTATGGAGAAGAAGAAAAGGAAGCCGCCACACACTCCGCTCCAAATGAAATGACTTTATTAGGCAACGTTTCGGCCTGTCCAAAGGCCGTGACAGGCTGAAACGTTGCCTAATAAAGTCATTTCATTACAATGTGCCAGCCAGCGCACAACTATAAATGCTCAAAACAGCGAAGGCAACTTGTGTAGGTTCTGCATGCAGCCAGTGCAGAAGCATAAATCAGGCTTAACACCCAAAGAAAGTTGAATATGATGACAGAATATTGAGGCAGATTCTCGTGTTTGTATCATAATTTTAGAAGTCAAACTATGGCTGAATTTATTTAATTTGTGGTTACTTAGGGCTTAGCAGCAACAGGAAGTATTTAAGCAGCTCTGATGGTATGCCGACTACGGGCCTGGCATGTATACTACAGCGCTGCTGGTTGTTCATGTAAATACTGAATTTTTCCATTTTTTGAGGGCTGCTCTCATCGAATGTGACTTAAAGCTACTGTCCAATTTGAGATGTTTGTGGACACACACACATTCACACAGTAACCTAGACCTGTGGCTTTAGAGATACTTTGTCCAAAAGTTGACAGCACAGGGACACAGTTGCTTTAGCAGTTGCCTATAAACAGGAAAGACAACAAAGAATATCGTCATTTACCGTTATTTAAATGATATCGTATGCCCATATTTTACGCTGTGTTATAGGCACAACTCCATCCGTCGTCAGATGAACTTGTCCAATCCGGATTTCAACCCTGCTCAGTTCCAACGCCAGGAGTCTCTGTCTGGTTTGGGCCGAATCAAACCAGAACTGTACAAGCAGCGCTCTGTGGATGCAGAAGACGGTCGTCGAACTGACAGCTGTGGGTGTCTAAACTTCGTCCTGAAGTTTGACTTTGACCTCGAGCAGCTGATTGTGAAGATCCACAGGGCCCAGAACCTTCCCGCCAAGGACTTCTCAGGGACCTCAGATCCGTACGTCAAGATTTACCTGCTGCCCGACCGCAAAACCAAGCACCAAACCAAGGTGCACCGCAAGACACTCAACCCAGTGTTCGATGAGGTGTTTCTCTTTCCTGTAGCCTATGCTGAGCTGCCGAGCCGGAAGCTGCACTTCAGCGTCTATGACTTTGACAGATTCTCTCGCCATGATTTGATTGGCCAAGTGGTGGTAGACAACTTCCTGGACCTTGCTGACTTTCCTCGGGAGACGAAACTGTGCCGGGACATTCAATATGTAACTTCGGTGAGATACCAACTTCATTCACTTTTTAAAAAATCTTTCACTATCTGACTTTCTCTTCTTCTCAGTCTCGCTGAATGTTGCAGCATGCTTGCATGTGGTTACGTCTGTCTGTCCTGCCAGCAGTATCCATTCCAGACTCAGTCTCGAGCGTTTTCTTTTGTCTGAGCAAAATCTGCTTAAGCAATCAATAATAGAGAAATAAAACAACCTGACAAAAAAAACCCAGCAGAGGGAAGGAAATATTAATGGACGTATCTCTTTTCCCTTCCAAGTGGAACTCATTTGTGGTTTCAAGAGACAGAGACATAGAAATATACTTAGACACAGTTAATGTTTAATGAAAGCAGTAGGAAACACGTGGGGGTGGTGACCCAGATCTACTCTGACATAAGACTGGGGTTGGTTTGAATGAGATACAACGACACTGCCTATTTTACATTATTCACTTGGATAAATCTACAGCGTTAGTACACTGAGTAACTCAGCAAGGTAGTTCATCATCCTGCCAGGGAATTCCTCATTGTTCGTGTTGTTGAGTGAGAACACAATCTGCTGTGACTCAGTTTGGGATTTAAACTTCTCTGATTTATGGGAAAACAGTGTCAGCGCAATTACATTATATCATTTTACTGAATAAGAAATAAGACAAAATAAGAGTTCCATTGACCAATCCCACTCAGATCACTGTTGCTTCAACAGGTGTTCAGATCTCAAGCTCTTCTAACCTGTTTGGTGATTTTCATCACTTTGGTATATTACCTACAATGGCAGCTCTGCTTCTCCATTGTGTACATTTAGTCACAGTGGCAATGAAAACTTTTAAAAGACAGAAACATCAACAGAACCGGACTTAATAGAGATCGGCCATCTGCCTCCACCGATGGGGTTGAAACACAGGGACTGAGAAAGGGAGAGAGAGACGAACAGTAACAGCAATAATAACAATACAACCAGTGTTGTATAGTAGCAAAGTGGAAATACTTTGTTCCTGTACTTGAAACAACAGTATGTAACTTTGCACATTAATGCACATTAATATGTCCCACAAAACAGCAATTGTAGTAAAATTGGGTCATATTTTACAGAGATAATGTCCTCTGGTTTTCCCTCTGATGTCCCACGACTGCTCTGCCTCAACTCTGTGATTCACGGAGGTTCCTGAAGGCAACAAGTAGGCTGCCTGCAGACTGAAGCTGCAGCTGCAGCACACAGGTAATTTAACAGTGCCACTAAATAAAATGCTGCAGACAGAGCAGTTGTAGGACATCAGAGGGAAAACCAGAGGACAGTTTCTCCTTAAAATATGTCCCGGTTTTACTAAAATTGCTGTTTTGTGCGATATATTGATGTACCTCGATTAGTTTGGTTTTTGAAGCTGCTAGTCACGGCCAAGTTACATATTGTTGCTTTAAAAGAATAGGGGGTTTTTTGTCTGTTGTTTTTTTAATATGGACTTGTATGAGGGACTTATGCCTAGCCAGTGTCTAACCTGCCGAAGTAACTGCCAGCTCGCCTCTGTACAAGGAAGCAGTGCAAAGTGCCAGCAGGAAACAGAGTACTGCTGTAAACGGTACCAAGAGCAACACACATTTTTGCCACCAAAAAGACCACCCACCCAAAGCATATATGTCCATTTACGTGTACGCAATAGCTACACCTGTAAAATTTTTAGCACTTATATTGCCAAACAGCAGTTACCTCTGGGACTACAGCAGGTTATGTGTGAACCATGGACTGGTTTGATTTTTATCTGATTGTGTTTCAGGTTTAATACCATGAGTTTAGTAAATCTGATGATGATTTGAGTTTGTTTGTTTGTTTTTAAAAATGTATTCACTGTCTTATTTGTCACTGTTTTAGTGCTACTCTAATATTATCTATTTAATTCTTTTTGTACTTGTATCATGTAATGTGTTTTGAGGTCATGGACTCCAGGAAGACAAGCTGGTCATCGAGGTGCCAGCTAATGGTGATCCATTTAATAAACTAAACAAACTAAACTGATCCTGCAAGTTCCTGGCCCTGGCTTGGCTAGTTATTAGCCTCTGAAGCTAATGACTAGCCTAGCCAAATGCTGATTCAATGGGTTGCTAGGTTAGATGCATGAGGTACCACCTCATCAAACAAATCCGTGTCTTCTCATTTACCACCTCTGCTCTCTCTGTTTCCAGCCCCCGCTTATCACTAGCCGGCTTCGGCAAAGATAAAGCCTCCTCCAGCTTCTCAGTGATCTTAAATTTGACCCTTATCCTGTGCCACCATATCCATCTACTGGTTTAACAAGCATAAAAATCACATCTAACGGTTTATTATTCAGGAATATGCCCTCTGTGTGATGCCTCCATGTAAGAAAAGGATTCATGCTGATGTTGTGTCCTACCTGGAGGGCAGAGCGCTCCACAGCCCATGTCTGTCTCACTCTGTCCCCGGGACTCAAGCATCCTCTACTGGCTAGCAGCAACAGCTCTGTCTCCTGCAGTTTCTGCTCCACAGTCTGAGCTCACACATCTCCAATATAACACCTGATCCTGAATTAAAAAAAATCTATATTTGCTCAATTATCACTGAGTAATAGTAATATGTATTACCTCTCCTGTTTCATGAGCTGTATTTTCTGTTTGGATGATACCCACACTGCACACAGTCCGAGTGTGTGTGTATGCTACGCACAGCCCTCGCTAACGCTCTCAAACCCCCAGACTTTCTCTCCTGTTTCTGCTCCATCACACACAACCTACAGCTGTCCCTCTCATCCCTCACCCTCCTCTCCTATTATCTTTTCATCCCGTCGTTACTCCTGTTGACGCTTTTGGCCCATTTCTCCTCCAAACACACAGCTACTGCCAGAAACATCTCAAGGACTTAAATTTAATCAATGATTAACGCATGAGTGACCAGCCCACGTTTTCCATCAAATCATGGAACACACTGCGCTCAGTGCGTGTGTGTGTGCGTGTGTGCGCTAAACACGGGCCAGCACGAATAAAACGTGATTGCAGGCATGTCTTGTGGACAAAGGCAACATGAAATGAGGCTCAGCTGTACAACAGTATCCTCAATGACACAAATTCATCATCCTATTGAAAGAGACTTTTCTCATTGGATGATGAAGCGTGACCTTTAACAATGAATGTCAAGCGCTCTGCAGACCACTGTATTACCAAAGCTGCCCTGCATGGCTGTAAACTAACAGAGCTTGAAACCTAAATGATTTTTTGGAGTATTCTTATTTTTTGCACCTTCTTTGTAGTCCAGTACAGTAAAGTTAATAACTATTAAGAAGAAAGTAACATAAATAGAATTGTTCCGATACAGACACCCGTATTGGAAAATGCCTCTGATACCACCGAAAATGCTGGTACTCGTATCTGAGAGTACACCAGATACCATGTGATTTATTAGCCGCTAAACAGTACACAGCTACTTCCCAGTTAGCTTAGTTAGCTCTGACCAATGTTACATCAGCAACAGTTAACAGAAAGCAAGACCTCTCACTGACTGTTTCCTGTATCAGTGTCACATGACTTTTCGTCACGGCCCGTCCCTTTAGGAGACTAGAAGCAGTCTTTAGTCCATTCATTCTTACGGGAGAAATGAACGTGATCACAGATTATGACCAATTCTTTCACCCCCATTGTCACCAAGACACACACTGGACCCATTTTTCACAAGACACATATATACTCTGGACATTCTGACACAAAAATGTCATTTTTCAGACACACAGATCAGGAGAAAATTAACTTTGTTTGAGGCCTGTCTCTGTCTCAGCAACACATTCTCACGAGATCTGTGAACCGGTGCTTCCCGCCTTGTTTCACAACGGACATAAATGGACATTTAAATGGTCTTATAGGTGAAACCATGAATTAAATGTTTAAACTTACATCAAACAAATATCATGTGACACAAAATCCGTCTGCTTTAATCCATTCACACGACGTTATAACACTTCCAGACGAGGCGGAGGGATGGTGGTTCTCTGGGAGACGTGACTCTGCCCACTTAGGAGACAGGAAATGTTTACCGTTTCACACCATTGGCACAGCACACAATGGAGCTCGGGAGGTGACATGGATATGTTTAATTTTTTTTTAACGCACGTGCATTTTCTATTTCATGCAGATGCTCTTTCATGCAAACACGCCATTTTGAAAACGTCAAGCTATTCTTTTAAACTTCAAATATGCTGAAGCATCAACCTTGAAAACTTTTACCACAGGACCAGGAAACAGACAGCTAACAGACAGCAGAGGTAATCCAGCCTCTTTTACAGACCTATGCAACAGTAAATCAGCTGACTCTTATTGAATAAACCATGAACTATGCTCCAGGATGGGCTATCATGCTGTCTGTCTGCACTGTCTCATCTCTCACTTCTGACTCCCCCTCATGTCTGCTACTTGTCAGTTTGTCTTTCCCTGCTGATGTATATCTTGCCTTATTTTTCTCTCTCATTTTTTCTGCAGACAGGAAAACAGCAAACTCTTCAACTGAATCATTGTCCTCCTCGCCCTCCATAACCTCCTACATTTATATTCCTTACTTTTTTAAGCTCCTCACATGTTTTGTATGCATTTATTTAATATCTAAAGTAACTGTAGGATAAGTAATGAATTAGAAAGCAGGCCACATTATTTTCCTCTGTAATGAAGTGGAGCACAAGTAAAAACCTAACACTGACCTCAAAAGTACCTAATTAATTTTCATTTTACCATTGACTTTTGTGTCAGTGTGCAAAATAATCAATTCATCAAGTATATCCGAGTTAAAACGGAAAATTTAAAGATATGTACCATATCAGTAAAGTAGTTCAGGATGTTAGTAGAGCTAACATAGAGTTAAACCCTGCCTGCAGTCTCAGAATATGAGCAGGAGCTTGTTATTGTTATGGCCAGCGGAAAGATGCAAAATCAGGCAGACAGATCAATAAGACATCCCACCATCTTGACACGACATTGACAGGTGATCTGTGGAGTGCAGCTAAAACAGCACTTGGGCAACAAACACCCAAACCAAATTCAAGACACTTGCTTTAATGTAACAAGCTCTGTTTGGCCACATTGAACAGATGCAGCTGTACCCACTTATTTGCTTTTAGCTGTAAGGTTGTTATTCTGTCTGTTTTTTGGCAGCATGGATAAACAAGCCTCCCTAAACTCTTTCTGCTTTCTGTCTTTATGTCAGACACTGGGATGATAATTAGCAGATGGCTGATGAGGCAAGAAGCACCAAAAAATTACCAAATTGAGGAGATTATCTAAAAATCCCAAGGTTCTGTCAGTGTTGTCAAATAACAAGGTTTTATGATTTTTTTCTGATTCAGTTTGCAAGTCACAGGGTGTTTTTAGCCGCTCTACAGGTCGCTCTGTTGGTCGGTTGGTTGGCTGCTCGGTCCACAAAAATTCCCCACTCTTTGGAGACCACAATTTTCGCCCTATGAGGCCGGAATTTTGCATGGAGGTCAAGCATGTGTGTGTTAAGGTGTGTATGTGTTTGTGTTCATGCCAGTTGATTAAAAGGGGGCGTGGCAATGGGAGTGGCCTACTGCAAAAAGGTGCATAACTTCCAAATGGATTCACAGACTTGCACAAGATTTTTTGGAAAGGTTGGTCATGAGCCAAAGGACAGCTGATCACTTTCTGTAATCAATCATTGTAACATTGACTGTAGATTATTCAAACAATCGTCAAAAACAACACAAATCCTCAGTCTGCATTGCAAACACACTGTATAAGAATGTAGAGGCCTGGACATATTAAACATAATGAATGCACTGCAACTGAATATCAGATCACATAAATCAGTTACATTTCACATGTTTAATCAAGCCATGACTAATCTGTCAATCTGCAACGTTGTCACCCTCAGTACATTTTTGCAGATAAGGATTCAGAACCTGAGACTATTTCACAAGATTTCAATGTTATTTGCAAAGATGAAGTTTCAAACGGCAGCAGCTTGTTGGATTGAGGCACATTAGAGGTGCTACTGTGAGTGCAAACAGTAAACTAAGTGCTGTCAAATGATGCAACTATTTCAGAGAATTATTGGCTGCTGAAACACTCCACCAGCTGCATGACAATGGCATTGAGTCAGCTGTGACAGTCAAAAAAAACACATGCACAGAATGTATACATACACACACACATGCATGCACACACACACAAACATACAAGTAAACAAGCTGAGGCAGACAAATGCAAAATGAGAATCAGCTTGCTGGCTAAGGAGGTTTTACTTAAACCAAATTACGCAATGAGGAGCAAACAAATAATTTAAAGAAAGGCAAGCAAACAGAATGTACTGCACTGCAAGAGCAGCTGTAGCTGTAGGAAAGCAGATGTAGATACAGTATTTTAAAGATATTAAGGAAGAGCTATTGTGCTTTTGCATCTTTTCTTACCTGTAAATGCTGTTACAACGTTACAAAACCACCAAAGGCCAACAACATAAAGGACTCTTTGGTAAGACTTTACTTAAAGCATGCATCAAAATTGAAAATCTGTGAAAAAATGGATTCAGTTTTGGTTTTCAGCCAAGTGTTTCATTATTTTCACTTTTGGTTTCAGCCACAAATTTTCATTTTGGTGCATATCTGATATGTTCATCATGCATTACAGGTGCGTGCTTTAAGTTAAGTGTTACAGGCACTTCCACGGTTGTCACCATACTAGAATTTCAAACTCGATATGATATCCAGGAAAGTACTCCATACCATTTTCAATACTGGGGGGATTGTGAGAAGTTAAGACCTTAAATTTGTCTCATATGCAAATACTTCAAAACGGCAATTTTGCATTTTACATTTTCGACCAAAACTGGATGTGAAGGTTCTCCGGCAGCAGCACTTGCCATGTCACGCTAGTTCTATGTTATGTCTTTTATGGAGGAGGCGAACTAGGTACAGTTGGTATGGATACTGTTGCAGATGAGTATCTAATTTAATACTAATATTTTAAGATAAAGGTACTTTATTGGTCACATATACACAATGTACAGTGAAATTTGTTCTCTGTATTTAACCCGTCCCTGAGGAGCTGTGGGCAGCTACAGCGCAGCGCCCGGGGACCAACTCCAGAATCTAAGCCAGTACCTCTGTTAAGGGTGCTGACTGGATATAGACCTATGTACATGTTTTGATGATGATGACACCAGAGCACACGGATCGAGCCGGGAATCTAACCCAGGACCTTCTTGCTTTGAGGCGACAGTGCTAACCACTATTCCACCGTGCCACCCAGCTAGTATTGTGCCATCCATTTAGTATCGAGTAGCAACTGAGAATCGATTTTCTGACAACCCTGACTTGTACTGTATGTTGTAGCAGTACACGGTGCAGGAGTTTAAAGAAGGAAAAGATTGTGGATGATTATGCGTGCAGTGGGGTGGACGGATTCTGTACATCATATGCATGTCAATATGTCTATATACATGTACAGGGAGCAGGATGTTTATTAACAGCGGCAGTGATGGGATGTAAAAGCTGTGAGACTGTACAAATTAAGTCTGATATGAATGATTTGGTGCTAAAAGATTACACACAGCACTGAAGGTGTGTTCAGTGTGTTCAAAGTGATGAAAGCCACAAGGTTACAATCAAAGTCAATGTAAAGACGGGATTACACGCAGTGTCACTTCAGGTCACGCGAATCACACGATACACCCGATGCAAATCACAAGATGTGGCGTCCATCGCCTCCGTCTCCTCATCGCTCAAAGTTCAAAATATTGAACTTTTCGGGGGACATTGCGTGACACTGTGCTGTGACAGCCAATCAGTGTTGAGATTCTCCCAACATCAACGACATCCCAATGGCACGAACATTGCTTGAATTTGCCAGACGGACATTGAATCAGATATAGCGGTCAAAACAACTGCTGCTGTGTGTGAATATAAAAGATCTCCTAAAACACGATTTTATACACCACAGGATTATGTTATGAACGCAGACATGGCGTCGTTAAGTTTTTCAACATTTCTGGGACTTCAACAACTGATATAGTACAAAAATGCTGATTAAATTGGCCGTGGTTAAAGACAGAAAGTGGCCAGCCGACGCTCCTCTGAACGAGCTAATATATGCAGACAGTGCACATCGTGCAAATGATGTGATTTAAGGGACTGAAGCAAAAATGTGATGCAATTATGATCAAGCAACACGATACTGTTGTTTCTTGCAACAGCGTCGCCTTCATTGCTTTCTGTCTGAATACACCTTAATGCATGTAACTTGTGCTTGAAGTAGACGAAGATGCATAATGCGCGCGCGCACACACACACACACACGCACGTACAAACACACACACACGGCCTGGCTTGCTGCTTCAGCAGCTTGAAGGCAGGAGGGGCCAGCCCTGAAATCTGTGCTATGAATGTAAAGACAGAATTCAGCCAATTAAACCACAATTACTGCACTGTTGTCAGAAATATGATACTCTCTCTTCTTTCCTCAGTCCTCCTCCTCTCTCTCCCTTGCTCCTCTTTTTCTTTCTGTTTCCTTTCCTTTTTAGACTCTCCCGTCTGAAGCCTCTTTTTCTGCCAACCTTTCCCTCCCTGCACCTTCTATTCTTTTCAACGATTTGCTCCTCTCCCCGTTAGCATCTCCTTTTCCCCTCTCTCACTCATTAAAACAGTTCCCCAGTCTTCTCCCAGGAGAGAGGAGGAGGATAAAAATAGCTCTTCTTCAGCTTGTGCTCACTGGCTCTGTCTTTCCAGTCTGCGTTCCATACATCAAATAACTACATTTCTTCATAATAACCACTGTTTCTTCTTCCTCTCACTTTGTTCCTCACTGACTCTCAGTCTCTTTTCCTTCGCTCCGTGGCCCCTCACCCAAACACCCTCAAATCTGCCTCTTCAAAGTCAGTTTGCAGCTCTGTGTTTCTGGCAGCAATGGAGTTGTTGAAACACCCAAAGAGGCTGTTACCATAAAGTTGCACGCAATCCGGCACCGTTGTGATGGAGAACGAGCTGCTTTGTTGTTGATACAACTGATGTGTGTGCTAAGAATAGGATCAGCATGATGTGAAAATGTAAATTTTTTTGCGTCTTAACTGCTGCTCTGAAACTGTGCATTTGGTAATTAGGTAGCATTTAAAATGTTGGCAGCTGATTCCGCAATCTGCTTTAAAGACAAGAAAGAAGAACCCCAGGCGAGACGAGAGTGTCATCTACAGCAGAGATGTCAACAGTGAAATTATCTGGAAAAACTGTTTATGTTCGCTGGTCGACAACTTCAGTTGACAAATGGATTTTGTTCAGCATCTTTCTTCACTCACACACACACACACACACCACCATTGTGCCTACAAGAAATAAAAGAGGTCAAACAGATGACTAAGCAACGACTAAACACATCGCAATTGTGGTGCACATTAAAGTGAACAGATATCTTCTCTGCAGAGATACATTTTGGGAACATAGCTGTGCTGGAGAGGAGGCAGAAAATTAACGAGCCCAGATAGCAGAAAAAACCCTATCATACATACACACACACACACACACACACACACACACACTGGAAGAGCAAATGGCCATCTGGCTGTTATGAAAGTAAAGCTTTTTATGCCGTTTTTCTCATTAGTTCAATTTTTTTGTTAACGCCACAGTGATAGGATAAAAGAGGCGAGAGGGGAAAGGATGAGAAAGAGGAACGACAGACAAAGCAGAGAGAGATGGAAAGGGAGAAAAGATGGAGAAACGTGGAGAGGATGAAGTCATACAGAGAGAGAAAGTAGCAGTACACACACGCCCTGCCAGAGGGTATAAACAAACTGCTCACTGGCTCAGCTACACAGGAAACTAAACTTTCCCTTTTGAAAACACTTTACTGTCCCAACATGCTAAAAATACGGCTCAGTGCGGCAGCAGCTCAAACTGCACCCAGACAGAGCTTCATGTTTAACTCTATACAAAAGGCTTTAGTGACGGGAAATCTTGTGTTTTTGTTGAAACACAATCATCCGTCTGAAAACCTACGCAAGGAGGCCAAAGTATCTCAGAAACAAGTTGTTTGTTAGATTCACTGCTTGTGAATTATTGCACTTGGGAGCCAAAGTGCAGACGCAAACTGTATGAAAACAAAACTGAACGGGAAAACGTTCAGTGCATACTCGGCCAAGGCTGCGCAATCCTTGAATGCACTGAATGTTCAGCTGGCCAAAAATAGCCAAAAAAGGCACTTTCAGCGTTCAGCCAAATAAGTTAAAAGGCTGAATATAATTTTTACTGAGCAAGGTTTTGTTTTTTTTAATGACGGTATAGATGCAGCAACCAGTATAGAGTGAGGTGTGGGCACAATCAAGGTAAAATGCAGCATGTCAGGTAACGTCACAGACCTCAACAGAGGATCAGCTTGTTACAGCCGAGGCTTGTCGAGTACGAGAACAAGACGGCAGCAGCAGAAGCAGTAGGAAAAAAGTTCCTCCCAACATTAGTCCCAGCACACCCACCTCATCTGCTGTAGCTTATTCTATAACCTTTCAAAATGATGACACATGATGTTTTGACAAAAGCGACCGCCTGACACGTCACCAATCTCCTGATCAACCAGCAGGAAAATTTGTTTGCAATAGCTGAGTTTAAACCAGTGGGAGGCAGTTGCTATGCATGTATGTTAAAATTCAATTAATTTGCACTAAAATGTCAAGATTTAGACCTGAATCGATCAAAAACACTGCTACATACTTATTAGCACCTGTTTTTTTACTGAAAAAAGGGGTTTAGGAGTTTAGACACACTTTATTGAGAAAAAAAATGTAGGTAAAAAACAATTTAAAAATGCTTTTTCTTTTGTACAGTGGTGACAAACCCCTTTTTGGTGGAGGTAGTCATGATAATGCAGATCAGTCTAATGATGTAGTGTAGCTTATAGGACTTGGTATTACAATCCCTCAGAATCATCGGCCCTTTGGTGTCTTGAGGGAGCAGCAGCAGACACTGGGATTGTGTCCTTGTGGAAAGACAGAAGGAAAGAGCGAGGAAAACAGAACTGAAGCAGATATAAACTGCTATCCACTGGGTGTTTTAGGGATCTAATCTATTTCTTGATTTATGCAAAGACCAATTAGCTTTGTTTTTAATCAGAATCTGAATATGGTGCGTTACAATGTTAGCTTATTTCAAAGGATTGCCTTATTCACACTTTTACTGGGGCTGAACAACAGACTGTCTTTGGATTCCTGAATTTCAGGACACATCATCAGTAGTGGACCCCAGGATCAGCAGATTTTTCAGCCATTACCACCACATACCTTCATCTGAGCGAGGCCAGTTGATCAGTCCTTAGTGTGTTGGATAGCTCTGTACAATCTACAGTTTTAAGAGAAAACTTTAAAGTGAAAACTATAAAGTTTTTATCTATTTTTTATTCTATTTTGGATAGTTAAAGTTCATAGCCTCGTAAAATAGAAGCTTTGGAGTAACTTCCATCCACCCTTCGACTCCAGGAAATGCTTTTTTGGTCCAGTTTTACTTCCAATATCAGCTCCCTGATTCATGATGATCAATATTTCAACTAATTTTACTTTAGCTAAGTGAAACATCTGCTGATAGCCCCTGACATACATTGTTGGTATAGTCAGTTGATAGCCAGTAGGGTGGTTCTGTTATATTGTCAACATATTAATTACATACCTTAAATGAAGTAGGATAATTTCCAGGTGAAAAAGCTTTTTTTGCAGTGTAATCTGTTAAGACGGCAGCTTCCTGTGTTCCATACACCACTCAACCCCAGGAAATGCTGTTTTACATGCAGATTTTTCGACAGACTTATTTCTCACAATAAGCTCCCTTATTCATCGTGTTCAGCGCTGTACAGCTAATTTTGTCCAATATGTTTAATAGTTTTAACTTACAAATTATATATATCTTTTGAATGCCCAGAAAATTTCCTGTTCATTGGTATATATAATATATAATATAATAATACATCTGGCTGTAAGGGGTTTCCCAAACAAGAAAAGATGCTGATTGTAAGAATGGGGTGTGGCCTAGCTAACAGTGTTTTTGACTTAGGAAGGTTTGCTGCCTAATGTTTTTCTATTGGAAGTTTATTCCTGGTTTTCATATATATTATGATGGTTATTTAGACATATAAGATGATATTACACAATCTTTTAATGATATTGATAAAATATATGAGGACTGAACAACATTTTTGTTTACTTTTAAGGGTAGGGTAAATCTCCAGAGCACACTCACCATCTTTGTCGGCTCTTCTGAATATCTGTGAACAGAAAGCAATGAAGAGTAGTTAATGTCAACCACAGAGAGCTAATAGGAAGAATGTCTAATCATTTAGAAATAAACTGAGGGAGCACAGCTCAAACACACATTCACACTAAAACCCATATTTGTTACATCTTAGTGACAAATAGCTTGATGGGATCAACAGACTAAATACATTTACACCTGTAAAAACTTAAACCCAAACACTTCCAACACTTTTCAAACCCAGCAAAGTCCACACAGACACTAAATCTCACAAGAACACATAAACAAAGTGTGTGGTGCATGATAAGACTTGTTCGGAGCCACGGGACTGAAAAGATTAATAATGTGACAAAGGCTAAAAACTCACAAACACTCCACACAACACACACTCACACAGAAAAGTCACTGACTGATGATTGCTTGCTGTGTGTGTGTGTGTGTGTGTGTGCACCACGTTGTATGCATATACAAACACACACAATTCTGGGAGCTAATTTACAGCTTCGGTGGAAGCCTCTGTCCCTGTGGAATAGAAAGAAGCAGGTTTGGCACTTTCATCAGTGTTTCAGAGTGTGATATAAACTGTTCACAGTGACAACAACTGCCAGAAAACAGCACGATGACAGAGGCGAGGTGGAAGACACGGTGAGGGGGATGGGAAGGATAAAACAAACATTCGGAGAGAAAGTAGGAAGGAGAATTCTTCTTGTCTTCTGAGAAAACTTGTCGCCATTGAACTGTTGTAGCAGTAACTGTTCTTGTGAAGGACAAAACTGACAACTTTAATTGACGTTTTTCTAACCTTCTGGGAGCACAACAGAATTTTTTTTGTGAAAGTATCTCTTTAACTTTTCGCTGTTAAACAGACACACTGTGGAAGTCTGTGAAGTGCACAGATTTCCTACCATCACACTTGAGAACGGAGCTGAAGCAAAGCTTATAGGAACTCTCAGTAAGAGTTATAACACGTTATGTACATATGTGAAACATTATAGCTACATAATGAACACAGTCATAATGCATTATTTGTAGTAATGGTTAGGGTTAACCCTAACCTTGCTTATATAACTATGATTATACAGCACTATAGGTGCATTATAACACATTATTAGTGTGTTCATAATGCATTATAGATGGATGCTTTAAGTTAAGTGTTACTGAACTCTCACCTAAGGATGCATAAAACTGTCAGAAAAAAAAAAGTCTTATGGCTTCACACAGACTTTCCTCAACAACTGTGAGCAGGAATGTCACGTTGAAGAATTATTTGATCATTTTTACATTGTGTAAAAGCTGAATCAATTAATTACCTAGCTAATCAAGAGAAAATCATTTATCAACTACCTAAATGACAGCTGATTCAGTGTTTCATTCAGAGATGTTACGATTCCATTTTTTTATTCCTGATACCAATTCCGCTTCCAAAACTTGGGTTGCGGCCGATTGCGATTACTGATCTGATACCAGCACGTAAAAATAACAGTTCCGTTAAAACGTGAGGTGTAGCCTAATCATAATTTAGTAAAATAAAAAGATTCAAATAGAGCTCTACAAACCAGTCATGCAACATCAACTTAAAAAATAAAAATAAAATGTAAACTCTGAGAAATGTGATTGACAAAACAGGAACTAACCTTCAGATTAATAGATAATGAAAATAATCATTAGCTGCAGTCCTAATTTTAAGACACTGTCGAGAGACAAAGAAGTACATAAACTAATCTTAAGAGCCTTTGGTTGATTGCTTGTAAAACTGTGAGTGTGTGGTGCGTTCAGGCAGTGACAGCAGCCATCTGAACAGGTCAAAGTGGGAATCATTAACTGCAGAGATGCACAACGTACAGAATGACAAGCTGCTCTGCATTGTTCTGCTCTCCGGCTGCACCCTGGGGCGCACTCAACTCCACAGAAAACAGCCAACTCTGGAGCTGCTGGAGACAGACAAGCTTGAAGAGGAGGGAAAGTGTGTGTGTGGAGGCGGTGTGTGTGTATAGAGAGAGAGAGAGAGACAAAGAAATGCAGAGAAGTGAAAATGAGAGACAGAAAAGGAATGGAAGAGAAAACGATTGAACAAAATCGAAAGAGAAGACAGAGGGAGGAGGGATGCTGCATCCATCTCCTAACCCTATTAAGAATGGATGTTTTCTTGGCCTGGCTGAGGAGAGAGGAGAGAAGGAAGATCAGCCAGATATGGAGGAAAAGAGGAGAGGAGAGAAGGACGGAGAGGGAGAATACAGGATGAAAGGAGTTTAAAGGACAGAAAGAAAGAAGCATCCGGGTTAAGATGAAGGAGAAGATGAGAACAGCAAAGAATGAGACACAAGACAGCAGAGAGGGTCTAATGAGGAGAATGCCGCCTGCGGGCACACGCACACACGCACACACACACACACACACACACACATCTACAGCAACCACTCAAAGCCCTTTGGTGTGGATTTCTTCACCATGACAATAATGCTGGGCTCAATAGTATTGAAAAATTGCAAAAACGATTAACATTTCAAAGTTCAAGCCGATGCAGAAAGCACGCTCGAGACAAAATGCCAGAAAGAGTTCACTGCTGATGTCAGAGGGCGCAGCTCACATTGTTTATCGACCAATCAGTGTGAGTATAGTAGATAACTGTCACGCTAAGGGCATCGGCTAAAATGCAACAGAAAACAATCATTCTAGCACTTTTTTCACCTGTAACAGACTCAAATATGACCTGTGTTGGCTGCCGTCACACCGCGGGCTGTGGAGGTTTTACAGATGGCCGGCTTGAACTATGAAAGTAACTTCCATGTAGCAAATTAATGAAATATACATTCTCTATTGTGGAAAACTCTCGCTCCAAGCTGCATCTAGCTGTGTCTTTCTTTGGTTTACAACATAGCTTGTGTTTTAACTGTGTCTGAAGCTCTACAACAGGGATTCCCAAAGTGGGGTGCACGCGAGCTGCCACCAGGGGGTGTGCGAGATGAAAAATGTAATGGCAGTCTGGTGAAATATTACACAATTACAGTGTTGTTTTTTTAAGTGAGATTTTTCCATACAATAAAAAACATGAACAATAAAAATTTTCTTTGTAATCCCTTTTATTTTAAATAAAAAAACTAGAGAATATGGCGATAAAACAAAGCTTTGGTGCGTTTTTTTCCCTTCTTTTTGGAGGGGGGATGGGGGTGCGCCAACCTGGTTGGGATGTAGAAGGGGGTGTGCAGGAAAAAAAGTTTGGGAACCGCTGTTCTAGTGCTTAAAATGGGCTGTGCCGTGTCTGTTATCAAGCACTTTCCCTACTTCTTGAATGAACATTCAGTCAAGCTGGTCACGAATGCTCTGGTCTGGTGCTACTGAAAAAATGTTAAGAAGTTTCAACGTGTGCTTGGTATGCTTGGTTCTTCGTAGCCCTTCAGAGCCAGTGTAACTGGTGTGCATGACAAGCTTCACGGGCTGAGAGCTGAGGACAGGCAGATTTTACACGTCGATGAGGTTCATGATCATTACAAAGGCAGGTTAGCAGTTTTTTTTTGTACTATGCAGAATTCTGTTTTGTATAGAGCTTTTCATGGTGGAATAAGTTGCCTGATTGCCTTAAATGACACCTTAAAAAAGAAATGCTGGTAAATAGTGAATATTATAAACACTGTGAAATGGACAGTGTAAGTTGTTTACTCTTTTTTTCAATGTTGCGGACCCCAGGAAGAGTAGCTGTTGCCACGTGTGGCAGCTAATGGGGATCCCAATAAACAATAAAGTGATGTTGAACTTGAACACTAAAGGTGTGCCACTCTCAGTGTAAGAGACTGATTTTCAGTGGTGCTGCTACAGATACACTGCCATAGTGTACGTGTGTCCTGTTGGACAAAATGTAACCTATAATGCTGCCTAGATTTCAGATGTCCTTGTCTAATAGTTCTCTTTGTCACAGTGACAGCAGGGTTATAAACGGCAACATTTCAGCATCAAACTCAGAGGAATTCAGTGAGACAGGAACTGTGTTAAAAACTGTGTTGTTGTAGGCACGACAATCCTGAGAAAGTCATGTTGAAGAAGCCAACTGCCCTCGAGCCACAGTTCAATTGTTGTGGGACGTTCCTCTCAGGAACATTACAGCAGCACTCGAAGTGAACAGTCTGAGCTCTAATGCACAGAGCTAACCCTGCGAAGGTGAAAGAAAACCAGATCCTACATTCTGTTTCAGTTTTCAAAATTGGAATTTTGAGTCTAAAAATAACGTAACGTGGTAAACAAACAAGTCACAACAAGCACACAGGACCATTTAGAGTTGTTGGAAAGTTTATCTGATAACTTCAGGTGGTGGAAGGCTAGCACTTCCCATTGACTACCAGTGTTTGAGCTAAGCTAATTAGCGGTGGGTGAGCTCTGAGGCAAATAACAAAAAGAGACCAAAAAGTTCAAGTATCCCTTGAACAGACCCACGGATGGTTCACACAGAGGGAGGTCAATCCATAGCAATAATTAAAGGAGAGCCTTTATGCTTTTCCATCTTTTCTGGTCTACAACTGTTGTGACAGTGTTGGATACTCGTGTTAAACGATGTCAAAGCGTCACATAATGAGGTTCATGCGTTTGGTAGTGAGCCCTGCAGGCTGTTTTTTAATAGAGTTTTTTTAACAGTGTTTTTACAGTGACATTAATGCGTGCTAGACTTCCTTATATGGGCATGCCAGCTCGTGTACAGTGCTGTGCCTGCCCCCTCCCCCGCTCTGCTCAGACACCTCTGCACTATGCTCTCTGCTTCATGGATTACTGTCAGCACTTTGATGGCTCCAATAAAGTGTTTTTTTCTGGAAACTTTCCTAAAGAGGCAAGCACCAGACAGAAGTTTCTGTTCCTGTTTCTTGTGGATATAATCCGTGTGTATTTATTTACCCTTCAACATGAGCACATGAGCTGGATTAATGGCTTAATTGCTGCTGAAGGACCACATGTTTTTTGTCCTGTTGAAGAGTGAGAAGCTGTAAGTAACATTTTATCAGTGTCCTAGCTGTGTTTATTTTGTGTCAGTAAAGGGGTTGTGAATACTGCAGAATGCAGAGGCGTGCATGAGGGAAAGGGGGAGGAGTAACCGACACAGACCGTTTAGAGAGAATACAGAAAATAGAGGGAAGAGAGAGGGCGGAGTCACAGTTTTCTGAAGATCTACAGACTTTACTGTTCGGTCAGTTGTGTTTAGCAGCTCTATAGGAGTCCAAACTCAAAATGAAAGACCCAAAAATGACTAAAATAGCTCTCCCTTAATTTTTCGCTCAGTAGCAACGGGAAATAAATAGATTGGCAGCTTCCTTCCTGACATGCACCTTCAGATATGTAACACGTCATAGTGACATAAAATGCGATGCCCATAGAGCTGATTTCTGAATCTGTTGAATTAACACAGGAAACCTTGTGGATCCATAAGAACCAAACAGAAAGTTAAGAGGCTTTGATGAGGAACTCAAGATGATTCCTGTAAGGTTAGGGTTAGCTTTGCTGTTATGTGCTATTAAATACAGACCTGACACGACTGAGTTTACCATGTTGTCATAAGAACTAGTACTGTGGCTAACTATGTAACTATCCACTTATTATTTTACAGTTGGTTAATTTGTTAAATTTCCAAAAGACCTTGTTGACATCTGTGAATGTATTTAAATAAATACTGGTGATTGACAACAGCAAATCCTTATGAAGGTAATTGACTATCTGTTATTGTTTTAGCTCTAGTAAAAATGTGATCACAGCTATATCACACCTATAAACACATGCCATGTATTCAATAGGAGGGATTTGCATACCAGAGGAACACTCAGTTTCATTCCAGTTCATCAGAAAAAGGTGGAGTCTCGTTACACGCCATGCAGAGCTTTCTGCAGCTGCCAGGTCTCCTCCTCTCTTTATCTCTGTCGCTGCGTGCAGTTTGCTGAGAGGCCAGATCACATTAATAACCTGGGAACACGTCTGATCACAGCTCGCTGCTCACAACACATTCATGACCAGAGAGCTCCAGCAAAAGCTGACACCAGAGAGTTGTGCGTATTCATACAGTATAGGAAAAAATATACCAACAACAAACTGACTGTTTTCTGAGCTTGTTGA
>JAQFJA010000023.1:5082252-5095905 GCA_029874485.1 Naso brachycentron
TTCTTAATCCTCTCTGATCCTATCTGTTGCAAAACAGCTTTTTTCCAAGAGACTGTTTCCATGGTCCATGGTCTACTTGAAAGTTTTTTTCATGTGTGGTTTGACAAAGGAATAAGAAACAGTTCATTCAAATTGCATAATTATGAATTGTCACAGCCTATTAGCCTGAGTGTGGGCCAGTACTGATGCAAAATCTGCACCTCTGCTGGAGCTAATGTTAATCTCATAATGATCTTCTTTACTCCCTGAAGTCAAGCAGCAGAACTTAGGTGACAGTACGCAAATAGGCCGACTACTGTTCCATTTTTGAATGAACTACATATTTTGAATTGAATTTTACTGAATTTGAACTGAATTGAAATTTATTTATTTTGAAAATGTAAAGAAAAAAGGGGAAAAAAGGGAAGAAATGTGCATACAAACATATTCAAACATACAAAATATCCGAAAGGAGTGGAAAGAAGTGTAACATTATTAAATCCCACCCCTTCTCCATCAGTCATTGAAATATAAGTGACCTGCTTCCAAATATGCAGGAGTAGTCTGACATGCCACTGTGTGCAACACGTTTCTATTTAAAACAGGCAGTTATTCTTTGCTGGACGGGCCTCATTAAAAATAACTGAGGGCAAAAATTAACAGTATACCCACTTCTCCAGGCACCACCACACCACTGGGTCTGTGTGAATATGTATATATATATATTCTCATAAATAACTGGATACATTGCTTTTATCTTTTCTATCCTATTGTTTTGTATAAAGGAACACAAACTTTCATTTCATTGTGCAACCCTGTATTGCAGTAGGGCAAATAAATTACTTTGTATCTTGTATCAACCCTGTGCATACAGTGTAGTGCTAGTTTGTCATATAGGATTTGTACTGTAATTGGTACTTAAATGTAACATATAGCACTTTCATACTTTCCAGTTGACTTCATGCTAATATAGAGTTGTAAGGCAAAGTTACAGTATTTAAATGCATTGTACTGCCGCCATCTATCAGCGGGATAGATGGACAGAAAAGAGTTCTATTGAAATTCCATTTTCCACAGGCTGTGGTGTAATTACTGATAGGGATGTAATTAGTTGAACATGGCCAGATAGTGCAGGGTTTGTGAGGGAGAAAGATAGACTTTAGAGAGAATGTGTGCACACAGAGTGAGGTCTCCATTTAATTAGCAGGATGGCCTGTGAGGCTGATTGTTGAAGGAGGTCACAACTTAAGAAGGAAAGGGTGAGGAAAGAGAAGGTTGATAAGGATTTAGTAGAGAGCAGAAGCACAGGCAGAAGAGGCAGGGGAGGAGGAGGAGGAAAGAAGGAGCAAAAAAAGGATAAATAGGCAATTTAAAGCCCAAAGATGAGGACGAAAAGGAAAGTAAAGAGGAAGAATACCAATAGATGAAAGAGGGCAAAGGGAGAAAGACAGCAGAGGGTGATAAATCTTGTTGAGCTATAGCAGGTTGGTTGGTTCATGGCCATGAACAGACCAGCATCGTCTTCACAGTCCATTTCAAGGGGAGCCAAAATTAAGTACACAATCAGTAGATTTGTCTTCCCCAGAGAATTTATAATGGATCTGCCTTTCTCTTCAGAGGGTTAAATGTATAGCTACTGTACTAACTCACCCCAATAGGCAGTTTTTATATATGGCTGAGATCCTTTCTCTTCTTGTCCCTAAATCTTGTCTCTTCAGGAAGCCACAGATCTATGCATTTTTTCTAGTACAAAAGGAAGCTGCAAGCCAGGGAGGTCAGCAGGTCAGACAGAAGTTCAGCAGTGGATAAAGGTACAGGCGACATGGGCAGCCGCCCAGGGCGGCATCTTGACAGTGGCAGCACGATTGCTCATTTGCACGTCACTTCAGTGATATCATGTCTTGCGGGTTGAAGTGGATGCCCTTATTCTAGTTTGGGAACTAGGCAGGCTGCTGGCTGTGAAGGTCTCATACTCAGAGGAGAAGGGAGATGATGGAGAGAGGGCGAGAGATGACTGAGCTGGGGAGAGGGGAGTAATCTATTCCCACTTTGATACCAAAATTAGTGTGTATAAGTGGGTTTTTTCCTCGTGGGTAAACCCATTAAAATAGGCGATGGTCTACTTTTACAGGGCCAACAGACCCGGGTCTGATTGCCACTTTGCCTTTTTTTTTTTTTTTTAATCTTTTGGTGCGCAGAAGTCATCCAGATGCGGCACCAAGATTTCAAATTTGGATGGATCTTACAATTACAGAAGTTAACACTAACAGACATACAATTATTCCTGCCTGCATAATGTCTCCAGCATAAGTGCGCAAAGCACAGAGCATTTTTTTTTCTTTTCATCCTCTATCTCTCTGCAATCACTTTAAACAAACAGTAATCTAGCCAGATCATCCAACATGCAGGCATCGCTCTGTAGCTGTGGGTAAGAGTGCAGCACGCACATAATTAATTTGTGACACAGCCGTTTTCAGCATTGATCATACTGCACTTTTTATGTTTGTACAGTTGTACATTGATACAATTACTCAATAACTAATTCATAAAAAATAGCCAATATAGTTTCGCAGATTGCACTCCACTAAGGTGAACTGCTGCTTATATATATAAGTCAAACGTGCTTGGACATGGCATGGTTTGCCAACTGTAAGTGCACCCTAAACGTACCTGATGCCGTTGTGCTTCTGATCATCCAGGAACGTCCAGCAGTAGGACACAGGCAGCGGCGAGCAGTTGGTGATCCTTATTTTTTTACGAGTCACAGTGTAGTTGAGCACACAGCCAAAATCCACTGTGGTGGAGCAGAAGTGCAGGTTGGGGAAGTGGACCTCAGCATGCAATTTCACCTCATCTTGCTGTGGGAGTCCCTGATAGTGGATTTGAAGTGCCTGCAAAAAACAAATGTCAAGAAAAAAACATCTATTAATGTAACTGAATATAACATTTAAGCAGGTGCACAAACATAAACACCAGCCACCCCAGCATTCAGAAAATGCAAAACCATTATGAAAGGGGTATTCAGTTAAGGCTCCATCCTCAGTACTTAGTAAATCCAAACCAGGAACTTGAACTTTTTCAAACAATGTTTGTCTCAAGTCATGGTATAAACTCTAAAGGACAGTATCAAATAAAATGAATGTTGTTCTCCATCTCATTTAGCCCAGAATATTCACAGATTTTTTCATCTTCAGGTACTCCTCTGTATCCTCCTGTTTGAACATGCAGTGGTAGTGAACTCCATCTTAACGGATGTAAGTTAGTTCACTTACTATATGTAAGTAAATAGAGACTGTTTATAATTAGTGATTTTCTTTGAGTCCTGCGGAGTGAAATAATTCAGTTTTAAAAGTATTAAAGATCAAACTGAAGACGAGACATATAAGAACTTTCTCTCATCTATTTAATTATTTTGTCAGCTTCATACAGTTCCAGAAACCTTGATGGGGAGGCACCTCCATATGCACAAGCTATGGAGTGTTCTGAGGGACACGATAAGACACCAGCTTAAAAAGGAAAGCATTATGTAAGGAAAGTAAAGGAAAAGGTCTCACTGTTACCTCATCCACGACTCGTGACATTTGATCCATACAGTAAACTGGATTAAAGCAAACCCACAACTCAGCCTGAGCCTGCGCGCCTAAAACGATGGACTGGAAAAAGACATACAGCAGTTAAAATACATAACATGACAGCATAAAGGAATGCTCCTTACTCTGAAATATTTAAGATGATAAACTTGGTAAGTAAACTAATCAACAGAATATAAGTGTGGTTCTTCAACTTCTTTCTTTTTTTTGAGAATCTGGTTTTGCTCGCTTAACAGAAAAATCATGACTTTATGATTTTTATCGAAAGACTCCCAAAGCACAAGTTCAAAACCCTTTTAAAAACCTTCCCACAGCTTAACTAATCTTTATTTTTGATCCTGCCGCACTGTAATCCTGCCATGGGACCCAGGCTTATTCAAATACCCCGCTACTCTTCAGCTTCCTTCACAGACCTGCAGGGGCTTGAAAACCATTTTAATGTGGATTTCAATCTCACAGTTAATCAACATTCAGGTTGAAAGCTACAACAAAATTAATCAAATGAAAACATGGATCTCATGTTAATATATGAACTAAACTATCACAGTAAAAAGGGACTTCCTTTAAGCAATGGCACAATGTGTAAGTAATCGAATGTCAAGTTCAAGAAGCAAACACACTCTGGAACAGAATTGAAACTAAACAATTTTTTTTTAAAGACAAATTTAAGAACAAAATTACAGCATAAAAATGAAGAATTATTGCCTGAATTCAGGATACGGTCATACCTACATTTTTCATTCATCCTGCAGCGGTTCCCAAACTTTTGCCATGCAAAGGACCCTTTTTAGCATAAGCCTCTAGCAGGGACCCCCCTGTTGTCAAATTTCTTAAACTGCGATTGTGGCTCTTTTGCAGCTGACACAGCGCTTTGGTCTGATCGTCTCATGGTCTTTTTCTTTTTAGAAAATTTAGAATTTTAGCACCAGAGAAGTAACTAGTTATCAGATGCACAGCACCTTTCTGACAGCAAACTCTAATAAAATTCTCAGTTAGTTAGTTAGTTCTCTTTCACAAACAACACTGTTCTTTTTGGAATGACTGTGGTAAAAGTCTACATATATGATATCAAAATTGGTAGATTTTCTTCCTCCTGGAACCTGGAATGAAAAAAAAATAGACAAATAACAATAAAGAGTTCACTACAAGAAAGAGAGAGATGTGTACCTTTGTGGTAGCTGAGCTAAAGACTCCCGAAGCCTCACACAGAGAGAAAGGCTCGACAACAGAGAGCCTCATCGACAGAGACAGAGATGACATATTTGTCAAGGTAAGCTTCTCATATTGGGGCACTAGACTCTCGCCTGGAATCTGTAAGACACATAAATTCAATGATATAAAGATTTTTTTCTCACATCTTAAAATTAAACAACATTCACTAAATTTTACAGAGTTCCAAACACTCTCAGTTATTTCTTTGTATTATTTACACTCCTGTTACATTTTTCCAAAGGTATCTGATTTATAATCTACATGTAGAACAAATACATAACATTGTATGGAAAAGTTTCTGCACATTAGACTAGAGAACGAAATACTAAAGAATATGCTGTTAACTGAAAATATCTAAAAGAGAGCCTGAGTCCAACCTTTTCAATGAGGAAGTTCAGCTGTTTGGGAGAAGCACTGTGTACAGTTGCCAGGAAGTTACAGGAAACATCCGCAGACATTATGTGCACAAAAGAACTTTGGTTACCCACAATGGCACGACACACCAACCGCTCCCGCACAACCTGGGAAGACAAGAAAATATGAACTGTAAAAGCGCTCTGTCCTCTATCCTCAAGGTAGCTTTTTTAGAATATCTTGGCCGGGGACTGAGGATGAAAATCAGTCTGTTGGCTAAATGTGGCATATTTACATTTTAATGTTTTATTAATATGCATCAGTCTTTTGCATGAAGTACCCAAAAGCCATACTTAAGTAAGTGTAAAAATACCTTATTGGAAAATGACTTTGGTAAAAGCAAAAGTCACCTATTAGAATATTACTTGAGTAAATGTTTTAAAATAGCTGGTATTTACTGTAATTAAGCATTAAAAGTAGAGTAAATATACATGTACTTAAATATTGAAAGTAAAAGTACAAGTAAAAAGTACATGTAAAAAGAAGTCAAGTCTGACTTTTTAAAAATTGTTCATTCTTCATTATGTAGCTTCTGATCTACATGAGGACAGAATATCTCAGTCATAAAACAAAATGCAAATAAAGCAATAAAAACAAAGAGCTTTCAGAAAGTTTTCTAAACTTTCTAAACTCCTCTGGGCTTGATCTGAACACAACAGGCAAGTTTTTGCTCAAGCTGAGTCTGCAACTGTGCGACTACTCCTACCTCATAACAACAAAATGATTTAAAATCACCCATGAAACATGATGACAGCAGCACCCAAAGGACCAACCCAGTCATTATTTGTACTGCATCTTAAGAGCACCTGTTTGCATTCGTGCCAAACGTAATTTACCAATGATCCAACTTCTTGCAGTCTGCGATCCAACATTATTAGCTACCGAAACAAAACAAAACAAAAATACTGGCTAGAAGCCTACCAAATTTCTTCAGATGTAATTTAAAAGGCTAACCAGTAACTAAGATGCTTATTTGAAATGTAATGAGAAAAAGCATCTATTTTCTTTGGGAAATGTGGTAAAGTAAAAGTTAAAGTCTGCAGAAGTAGAAATAGTAAAGTACAGATATCCAAAAAAAACTATTTGAGTACAGTAACAAAGTATTTCTACTTTGTTACTATAAAACACTGATAAGAATTGTTCCATATTAAATAAACTGAACTAAACTATAACATCATCTGATCTAATGGACACACACCAGACTGAGTTTATTCACTGTGGGCTTGCAAACAAGCTGTCTTACCTTCGGGGAGTCAGAGGACACCGTCAGCACCGTGTCGACGGAGCAGCCTGGGAGAAGCTCCACATAAGAAGGGCTGAGGCTGAACACCGGCTTCTCTCCCTTCGAGGTGAGCACAGATCCATGGCCCAGAATGTTCTTGCTCCTTGGAGAGGAGATGGGGGGCAGGACAGGTTGGCTGGATAAATTTCTCCCCTTGCAGGTTTGTGTGGAAGGCAGAAAGCCATCGTTATGCCAGTACAGCCGTTGCCTTCTCCGGCCAAGGTTAGTCAGCTTGAAGTGGTACTGGCATGACCCATGGCTTACAGGACATAAAAAGGACAGTCAGGAGGTGAGGAATACCATCTGTTACTCCATTTTATTCTGATTCACTATATGATCAATACAGCAAAATCTGAGGCATGAAAGTGACCTTTTTCATCCTACCTGAAGTACGAGCCCAGCTCCAGGCTGGAAGCAAAAGGCTTGTCACAGACAATTGTAGTGCCAGTGCCTGTGGCAGACAGAGCGACGGCGTGTGTTTGACTGTGCTGGATGGATACTTCCAGCCTGTCCTCGAAGTGAACTGCGTCATTCAGGTGAGCCACGACTCTGAGCTCCAGCTGGCTCCCTGGTGGCACTTCCCCCTCACTGGGCTCAACCCGCCAACATGACTTTTCACAACTCTGAAGAAACAGAAACACAAAAATACCCCTTTCTGACCAACCCGCTAAAAATCACCTACTGACCTCATTCCCATTTTCCGCTGGCAAGGCAGCCCATCTATGAATTTTATGTGAAGTGTTGTATTTGATTGAAAGGGCGCACTGCATTGTGTGAAAACGTTGTGACAAATGCCTGTCAGCTTTCAAATTAACTATGATTAATGACAAATGCAGATGTATCAGACATTAATCTGGGTGTCACACTTCACAAAACTCTGTCTGGGTGGAAACGCTCCACAGCACGTTCGTTTCTCTCACAGCTTGTATGAAAGTGGAGGTGTTGAAATCGTCTTTACGTCAGAGTAGAAACGATATAACAACATCGTAAACAACTGTAGAGTGAAATATGAGTCATACAAGCTTTTAACTGTTATGTCACAAAATAACCTATGTGCACACAGCTACAGAGTGATCTCTGTATGTTGATGATTTGGTTGGATTGTTATTTGTTTAAATTAATTGCGTGGAGACAGAATGGTGTGCTGGGTGAGCTCAGTTGAATTTTAACGAGAGAAAGAGACTGTGTCAGTCAGAGATTTTTGTGTTTAATCTGAGATTGGTATTGGCTACTGTTGGATCCATTGACTTGTGCTAGCATTAGCATTAGCAGCCAAACAGCAAGACGGCAAAGCTCTGTACTGCACGTAGTGAGCTGAAAATGGTCTCCATCAATGGGAAAGGGACTGGGCAAGTCGAAAATGAGGCCCTATGTCAAAAATTTAGGATATCCCTTTCAAAAATATACACAAAAGCCTTGACACTAGCATACTGTCAAGTCTGATGTGAGCATTAACAGATAGACTGCTGCAAGACAAACACAATTTTCATACTTTTTCCAAACTCTGTAAATTGTTCCATGGCGTTTATTTGAAAAAGTCCAATGTAATGAGAAAATGGATGTAAATCTAATCAACAAAGCCCTTTACTGTGCTCACTGTACTGTATATATATTTATCTGACCAAGCAGTTGTGGATTACAATCAATGTTCTATACATCATTTCTGCTGATGGATGGCCAGAGCATAAACTTTTAATTGGTATATTGAGAATGGGCTTCCTACAGATGCAGTAAAGCTTGAGCACTGTCGATTCCTGTAGGACAACAGAGAGGTTTTTGATCAGTGGAGGAGAATGTCTTACATACTGCAATTGACATTTGTGCTGCTTTAATGAAAGCAGAGATTGCACTGAGATAATACTGGCCGAGTCAAATAGAAAGATTTTGTCTGATGACTCTGTTAGAAGCCACTACTGTACAGAAAAGTCCGGCACCACTCCACCAGCGAGTGACTTTGGAGTCACAGATCACTCTCTCAGCGTCTGTATGATCGGGTGAAGGAGCCAGTGAAAGCAAACTTGCTGTGGGTCGATACTGGAGTGATCAAGGTAAAGGGGTGGGTGGAGTCAGACCAGGGAGAAGAGCAGGAGGTTGTCTCCCCAGAGAGAGGCACAAGATGATTGGAATTGCAATAATCACATCAAACCTGCAGCATCCCACAGCTTAATTAGCATTGATTGATTTGGAATGCAGCACAATTCAAAAGGGCTTAGAATCCAAATCTGTGCTGAGCAGAATATAAACCTGCATAAATCGTGCACTGGTGCTGTGTCTACAGCAGCCATTTGTCCTGGTTAATATTATAAAGAGCCACACAAAAAAAGTCTTCATTTTTTAAACCAATCAACTTGAAACAGAGCGTGAAAATATGGTTTTTGCCCACATTATGTGTGTGTCTACTGTTACACAGTCTCTATTTCTCTGTATATCTGTTCACACTTTAAAAATACAAAAGAGAAAAATAGCCTACAGAAAAATGTAAAGAGTTCACATTGCACATATAACTATGTTTATGTCTGAACTGTGGTGCTTTGACTCTATTCTGCACGCTGCACATTCCAGAGGCCTCGATATCTGTGACAATGTGTCAAATCATTTCTAAAAGTCTAGATTGGATTTCTCATAGATGGTCACTTAGATGACAGACAAGTGTGGAAACGTTCTGCAATATCCCCGCAATCTTCTGTCATCAGGGCTCTTTGTGTGGCTTCCTGCCAGACTATCGAGTGAGATGTAATGAAATTCTAGGAGAATCTGCATCGATTGATGCTTTAGAGTGCAGCGGGAAACTCCTTCCCCTCACTCTGCCTCAGAGGAGAGGACGGGGTCACATAGCTGTGCTTACACTGGGGTTACCTGGGTGCATGTTGGAATTTGTGTGCACGTGGTTATGTCTATTCGGTCTTTAACACTGTTTCAAAATACTATGTCCAGGTCCAAGCCCCATCTTTTCAATATGCTGCAGTGCTGTGTCCTGTGTTGTTTCAACACGTCTGAGTAAAAGAAAAGACAACGACGCGATGGCAAAGACAAGAGGACATGGTTGCAGTTGATAAAGTCTGTCAAACAAATGAAGAAAAAGTTCTGGATTTTGCGAGAGGATGCTAACGTGAAGATTTTACATCAAGCATTAAGATTTCACATTATCAACATCAAGCTTTATAATAGGGATATTTGCGATCATATACAATGTTCTGCAGCATTATTATGATGAATGGTGCTGTCATGAGAGCTGGAGCTCCTTGCTGACGTCACCGCTGGCCGAAAACAACAGAGGTGAAGGGGCATTTTAAGTGCTGCGACATTCTGTCGAAAAAAAGGTCATTTTAAAAGATGAGACAATCACAGAATGTTTAGTGGTGTCCTCTCATGTTCTGACACTAAAACATGAAGTTGAACAAAAGATTTTAACCCGGAAACGGCTGTTTCAGCTGCTTCATAAAACAAACAGCCGTTTCCGGCTTATCAGCTGCAGTATGACTTTGTGTTTTAGTGTCAGTAACGTTACAAACCTCCGTTGTTTGCAGCTAGCAGTGACATCAGTAACAAACCTTTAAAACAATAACCTTCACCAGGGTTACTGGCTAAGGGTTGGTTTGGTTTTTTCCAACCTCTGTGGGTCTTTCAATGGTCAGGTTTTGATAAATTTAATAAATATAATACAATTTAATTATAGAGTGGTCTAGACCTACTCTATATGTAATGTGTCTTCTTAGTTATTTGGCACAATGTACAGTAAATAAAATTAATTTGACAGCAAACTAGTTAAAATGTCTTAAATATTATTTGTTGAAAGCAGTTGACGTGGCAGATAATGAGTAAGTACATTGTATTGAAAACATTAAAAGACCATTTTGTGCATAAGATTCAACAAACACAAATAACAAGGCAGACCGAGCTGACCATCACTTAATCAGTTGTTCAGATCACACCCATCTTTTTCATCCTTGTGTATTGACAAAATGACACCATCTAACTGGTTCATAAAGTTAAAGCACTCAGAGGAAAAAAACCTTCTCTCCAGGGGTGGGACTTTAAATTGGCTGGGCAACTAATTATTTCAAGACCTAACAAAGCATTGAACCTATTAACTCATTAATTACATGTCAAATTAGACTGAAACTTAGTCACAGGTACACGGGAAGACATACAAAAGGTTTGCACAAAAGAACAATTTATAGAGGGTTGAGCAGGTGTGTAATAAACAAATAAATCCACAACTAAAACCATTTCTGTAGGTCTGTACGTCTCAAGGTGTAAAAAAAGTACCATGTTAATGTCAGTCTTAATCTATGTCATTTGTGTTTCTTCATTGCTATTCTTAGTATGTGGATGCCTGGATGCTGAGTGTTTGTACCATGCAAGCAGTAAAATTGGCTGGAATAGGCGACTCGTTTGACAGGTGCAGGGTTTTAGTAACATCTGTCAGAACCCGGATTTTGCCAAAGTCCAGCTGAGGGCTCTGAACATGGACTATCGGTCCCTGGCCAATACAAGACAAGACCACCTCCTAGAACAGAGCAGAACAGAGGCAGATAAGAGAACATACATTTACTGGCTGACTTTGAAAACCTATGCCAGTTTTTAGACAAAAACCCACAATGACAACCCACATGCACACATCTGTATGATCACAGACAGACATTAGACTTTAACAGACCAGGGGTGGCTGGATGCTGCCGAACAAAGCAATGCGCAGAGTGTGATGCAGCTTTCCAACAGCTTTAGCCAACAGATAGACGGGAAATTCTTCTGAACTGTTCGGTAAAATCACTCCTCTGGGTTTGGAGCTGCCAAAGCGAAGTGACGGACTCTCCTCGTCTTCCTGGAAAAGGTGACACAGATAAAAACGATTACTTTTGTGAATTTTGTGCAGCAAGACGTGCCTTTTTTCCACACCTGCGCCAAGTTGCTATTTTTGTGTACCGACATGAATAAAAAAAGGGGTCCTGCACACCATCAAGAGCTTGCAGTTTAGGACTGAAGCTTCTTTTTGTCTGTTGCACCTGTCACCTAAGTCTCTTTTGAGTGTGCAGAAGTAATTTTTCATCGTGGACCGACATGAACCAAGCTGTGCTGAGATGGGTGGAGCAGCGCTACAACGAGTGTGTCGGTAGAGGTGAGCTGGTGCAGTGCAAATTTGATGTCTTTTTGGAGGTGAACTTGTGCTTGTGCCTCCGCCAGCCAAAACCAGGTCTAACGCCTGGGACTCACATCTTGCATCTGCTTCAGTGGCACATCTGCTTATTTTTTCAGCACCCATTAAAACAGATTAGAGCAGCCACACAGCACGCATGAGAGGGACATCAGATGCACATCTCAAACACACCAGTGTCGACACAACACTTCAGCTCAGGTGGCACGGTTTAGCAGAGAACGCTAAAATATAGTTCATATTTATAGTCAATCCAAGCTGTTTGATATAGACTGGAAAAACAACAGTAAAAAAAAAAAATGGGTAAAAAGTTTATATGAACATGGGAAAAGTAATCAAAATAATTGACTGAATGCAACCTTTTTAATCATATAAAAAGAATATTGACCTTCTGAATACAGGCGCTTGTATGTCAGCTCCTGCCTTGTATCCGTGGTGGCTTTAGTCAGTTGGCAGAGCTGCTGCGTTGTGACACGCGTCAACTGCCTGATTCACATTTAGTTTAACAAACAAGAGTCAGCTTAATATTTCACATGATTAACTGAAATAGATGGTAGCTAAGAGAATGAATGTAATTGGGATAAATAGTAGAGTACACCCACTAGGAACTACAGATTTTGGATAGGTGTGTTCATGTGCGCTCTTGCCCACTAAAGCCATGAAAATAACCCGCTGCTGGCTTCGCTGCACCGCCCGGACACACGGCGTCGCTGATCGTAATTGTTGTTCACACTTGCAACCTCTGCTGCCTCTGCTGCAGGCAGCGGTGCCTCTGCATGCCTTGTCTCGCCACATAGATTTTTCATTTTATGACTCCCATTAATATGAAAGTGTTGTCATTTTGTGATACGTTTCATTCATATTGACTTACAGACAGAAATCAGTGCGCCTAAATGTGTGAAACATAAAAAAAATAAACAGAGAAATCCCTCTTCACCTGGCCTGTTTTGTATTTGCAAGGTAGTCTCGGGTTTCTGTTAAAACTACTGCTCCCCACTCGATCTTCTTTTTTATTTCTTAGCACAAAATAGCCGAGTAACTACACTGGGTCTCTGGTTTGACTGTCGTTAATCCGGAAATTAAACCCAGAACTAGTTCAAATAAGGTTTGCTGTTACACAACAAGATCCCCTGAATGTGTCACAATTACATCCTTGAATAAAGGTATTTTATCTGCACATACAAGCTTGTGAGAGCTTTTGATTTGAAAGACACTTCAGAAATGTTGAAACTACAGAGAATGTTGCTGGTAAGATGACAATATGACTGTAAACAGGTTATTTCTCCATTTATTTTAGCAGAGAACCGCACGCGTCTCACCCACAAAAATCAGCGACCCTCCTGAGCTGAAGTGTTGCGTTGCTGCCGACGTGCGTGGGCGTCTCCCACGTGCTGTGTGGCTGCGTCTGTTTTAACTGACGCCGAAAAAATAAGTAGACATGCTGCCGACGCAGACGCAGGATGTGTGTCCTGGGTGTTAAAGTTGACACACGAGAATAAATCTTTTACAGCAATGATCTATATTACCTGGTCAAACATGCCGTAGCAGACGGGCACTGTGCTGGCGTTGCTCAGACGCACTTGCTGTTCATAGGGCCGATCGATGAAACACCTCTGAAAGTCTAACAATGGAGTCTCCACAACGATATCAGGAACAACACACCTGCCAACAAACAAAAACAGAGGGTGAAGGCAGAAGATTTGATGATTACTTGTCAATCACAATAGTAATTACTTTGCATCATGTCAGAACTGCAGTCTACTAATTAGAGCTCAGTCATTAATTTCACAAGAAGGTGATGAAGGAGGGAAGTCAGATACTGTTGCTCCATTCTGAGTGATGGCGCATGTGACATTCAAATGTATTATTATGCAAATTAGGTTCTGAATATTTCACACATGCTTCACTGAATTGTCGACACCTGCATGAAAGTCTAGTGACACAGTCATAACACAACTTATTTATTTATTTGTTTCACACATGTATAAATACAAAGAAAAAAGGCGGGGGATCACATAAGA
>JAQFJA010000023.1:5128191-5143352 GCA_029874485.1 Naso brachycentron
AGGTGACATAAATAATCATTAACAAGTGGGAACTAGCTCAACCCTGGCAAAAATGCATTCTTACACAAGAGCCTCATGGCAAACATCAGGCAAACGTCAGTACAGTCAAGTCAACTCCCTGCTTCAGTTTAAGTACTGCTATGCTTACATTTCATCCATAACAAGGCCAAAAGTCAACTTACAACACAGGCCACATTAATATGCAAAACTCGTATCAAACAAGCCAGTGTTGTAGTGATGACAGTGCTGACCTTATCAAGACACCAAGGTAGGCAACTTGAAACATTTTTGCACTAACTAGCAAAACATTTTAATAGGCAATGCAAGCTGTAGAGAAATGTGACAGAAAAAGCAATTTACCCATGTGACTGCGAGAAGTAACAACAGCCATTTAAAGGCCATCAGCTGCCTTATAAAGGTTAATACAACTGTTTGAGACATGCAAAGTCCAACGACGAGCTACAGCAATAAAAACCTAGTCACTGGCAACAGAATATGCAGAAGCTGTTCCTTTTACATATACTGGCGTCTTATGTTGTGCCTTTTCTCCTCTGTTGTTCCCAGGCGGTCCCATCTCGTGACTCCCATTTGTGATAATCTGATTTGAATCAAAGCCACAAAATTACGACAGTATCTGTCTCTGAAGCATAGCGTGTTTGTTGCTCCAGGTGACGTACCCGGTGCGAGTCTTCTTCCTGCTGGGCGTGGAAACTCTGATTGTGACAAACGCAGCAGGGGGACTCAATGGCAGCTACGATGTGGGAGACATCATGCTCATTAAGGATCACATCAACCTGCCAGGTTTTGCAGGGCAGAACCCACTGTGTGGGCACAATGACGACAGGTACAGCACAAACACCATAAGACTATCAAAGAAAAGCTTATGAAATGGCAACCTCTGTGTCTTAAAGAGTATTTCCCATTGATTTTTTTCCTGTCCCTCCAGGTTTGGAGTGCGTTTCCCTTGCATGTCGGATGCTTATGATCGAGACTTAAGGGCTCTGGCAAAGCAGACGGCAGAGGAGCAGGGCTGCGGCAGCTTCCTGCAGGAAGGGGTTTACTGCATGCTGGCTGGGCCAACTTACGAGACCATTGCAGAGTGCAGAGTCCTGCAGACGCTGGGGGCTGACGCTGTGGGTTAGTACAGCTCCCTCGTGCTCACTTAAAGGGACAGTGATGTGGGAAAGTCTCTCTACAGTGCATATACAACAGGATGCATTCTGAGCAGCTATGTACAATACATATGAGGGGTGAAACGGTTCACAAAATCCACGGAGTGGTTTGTATCAGGGCTTTGGGGTCACGTGTTTTTTTTTTTTAAACACTCCAGAAATACATACATCATACGTACATCAGCATAAATTATGTAGCCTAATAATCTACCATTTACAGTATTTAAAAAATCAATTATTCTAAAGAACATGTCATGTAATCAATTCTTAACGTTACACTGGAACACATCATCAAAATGTTTTCTTCATTTTTGCCTAAGTCATTTTACTGACAGGAAGTTGAACACGTGACCTTATGGCACCTCGTTTAGTTTGCTAACTAGCTCTTATCCTGCTGATTTCAACACGAGTTTCAACAATGGATGACTCTTTTTAACCAACGGACGTGCTACAAAGTTTGGTTGCTCTTACCAAGGCTGCTTTGAGTGAGGGAGGAGGAAGACTCTCGGGCCGCAGCAGCATGAGACAGAGTACAGCAGAGGCTTCTTTATTTTTCCCTAAGGTGACTCAACTCGAGATATAACGTTGAGCAGTTGACACTCCACCCCTCTCTGCCTCTGTGCGAAATGAAAAAAAAAAAAAGTTCACTGTATTAGTGGGTATGTTGAACATGTCGTGAACAGAACAATACATACATGCCCCAAACCATGACAAGCTAACCGAACGGGACGGATTTTTTTCAGGAACCGTTTCATCCCTAAGACATAGGTTGTATTTTGCAGCAGTATGCCCTTCAGAGTAAGACTGGTATTAGCAGACAGAATGATGCAGATTTGCCAGTATGCTCAGAGGTGTACATAGTTTTAGGTCCAGTATTCAGACATTTGGTAGAATGCAACTTTTAGTAACTTTATGGCAGTTTTCATGTTGGACTTGAGAACTAAGCTTGACCGATGTTGCATAGGTGTTGTTTTGAAGCTGGGATAGGCAGCATTTTCTCAGAGTCACTATGCAAAAATTCCAGAACAACCTTTCATCATAGTGTAATTCAAGTGATCTGCGAGAAAACTGAACTTCTCTATCGTCTTTTGGCTATTTTTAGCCTTTAGAAAATCAAGTCCGTCACAGGAGACTTCGCCAATCACTTCATTTCAGAGAGAGGGCGTTCCTTTGCAAATGCAGATGCTGGTGCACGTCCCATAACAGCAGAAAGTCCTGGAGAAGATCCTGCAGTGTATGATAAATTTCCATAAGTCCTTTGTCTACAATGTCGTGTAGAACAAAAAAAATGTAGAATTACCTGACTCCACATGGAGCTCCAGGCTCAGTAGATCTGCTGCCAAAAGAGTCACGATGACAAACAGTGGAAGATAAGTTTTGAGGGGACACAGAGGTGTGTGTGTGCGTGTGTGTGTGTGTGTGTGTGTGTGTGTGTGTGTGTGTGTATGTGTATGACATAAGAGGCATGTGACTTTTGCTGGTACAGAGCTGAGCTTGTACTTTTTTTTCTATGTTGTTAGAAGTCAGTGTGACAATCCTACAATCCTGCAGCCCCCTTCAGGAAAAATCAGATCCTCTGCTGTGTCTGAGGCTGATGAAAAGGATGTATGGATGGTCCTCTCATCCCGTTGCTAGGCAGCGTCACAGCTGCATCTGAAACCTGTTGCCCTCTGCTTTGGGGTCACAAAGTGCTTTGAGGGTATCTTTGTGAAGATGAGTCATAGTGAGAGTTATAGGGATCCTGGCAAGGCTTACAGTGTTGTACAAACTCTACAAGGAATGAGGTTTGCTGTGTAATCGACTCCTTCTGCTGTCATTGGAAGCAGTGGGAGGAGTTAAGCACAGAGATATAAAGCAACAGAAAGAGACGTGGAAGATTTCCTGTTGTGTCCAAACTGCCTACTGCAGCTTTAATCTGATACTGGAGCCTTTCACCTCATGCAGCTTGACTGTGAATGGGAACTGATGAGCTGAAACTGGGGACCACGATCGCAAAAATGGCGGAGAGAGCTTTTTCAATTTTTGCCAATACCTTTTTTAAAAATTTGTTTCGTAGACAAACAAAACAGTTTTACCTTCGTTATGGTGTCTTCCCACTGCATTCTCCTTTTTTAAAAATTAGGATTTTAAGATGATAAGCTATTATGGCCTGTTATCACCTGCTATACCTTTACAGTTTTTATCATAGACACTGTAGACCAATTTGTTAACTACTCATTTTTGAAATTCAAAAATGTTTTTTTGTTTTATATCATATAGTTTTTTTGGTAACACTTTAGTTAAACCATGCATCTATAATGCACCTATAGTTCTGTATGATTATTGTTATAAGCAGGGGTAGTGTTAGCCCTAAGCCTAATCATAATCACCTATGTGTGTTATAATGTGTTATATACTCTATGTTTATAATGCGTCATAGAGACAGGCTTCTTAAAGTGTTACCAGCATCTCGGTCGGTCGGTAAGTGATGTAAATTTAGGAATCTACATGTATGTATGTAGTATGATTTCCTGTAAGCATATGCCCCATACATGCTCGCTATGAATCAGAGAACATCTACAAACAACACGTGAAATTACAGACAGTAATGCAACTTCGTATTACACCTTTACAGCTTGCTGGCCATGGTAGCATGCATTACAGTTTTATGCAGGTTAAGATGTTTGCTTGAAACTGAATATATGTATATACCAAAGACAAGGTTATTTCTGTCCAAATGAGCCACAGAAAAACAGGACACATAAAACATTACAGTAAAATATGGAATGATGCAGCTGCCAGCTGGCAGTTTCAACATTGTGGCTTATGTCAACAATACTGTGTACCGTGTACACAACAATTCTAATTATGAAAGACTTATCTTTATAGCATAGCCAAATGATCATAAATTCATAAATGTGAATATTAAAGGGGCAATCTACAAATTTTACTCCTCAAGTTTAATTTTTAATGTGTCCTGGCAGCTCTGCACAGCCTGTGAAAACAGTTAAACATTTTCTGTCTGTGGCTTTGGAGGAAATCTGTCATGACTGATGATGTCATGAGGGGTTATTTTGTTTGGGCTTGGAGACTACAAATTTATAATGATGAGCCTGTGTTACAGTTTGAGTTCTGAATTTTAAAGACGCAGAACATTATCAGACAGGGAGGGTCTAACAAAAGTCACAGATTGGTTGCATTATGGGAAATGTGGGATGCGGTATTTTTAGAGCTTCAACCTTTTGGCCTCTGCTTTATCAATTTTGACCATTTTGTAAAAATCAGTTTCTTACAAGTGTCCCAATTTTGTGAAAGTGCTTTACATAAATACAGGATTGTCCCTTTAATATCTCATATACATGCACGCGATTAAGTCATGAAAGTGCACCTGAAACAGACTGCTTCTCTCCATCAAGGTATGAGTACCGTGCCAGAGGTGGTGGTGGCTCGTCACTGCGGCTTGCGTGTCTTGGGTCTGTCCCTCATCACCAACAAGGTTGTGACGAATTATGACAGCAGTGAGAAGGCAAACCACAAGGAGGTGCTGAGGACCACCGAGCATCGAACCCAGGACCTCCAGAGGCTCGTCAGCCATCTCGTTACCAAGATCTAACACCTTCGTCTGAAATCTGCTGACAAAAGAAAGATGTTAATGATTAATCTGTGACTAATCAAAAAAAATATGTGCAGGGTGTGAGCTGATCAAGGTGGTGTGGATGGGTTCTTAATCATTAGGGCATTGTATTGGCTAATGGAATTAGCAGGGGGTATGAGTGAGGTTTTAGACAAGTGTTGAAAAATGTCAGTAAGATACTTTTTGACATTTGTATTAGCACAGTCTTTTGTGAGGGTAAGTATTGAGTTTGCTATTTAGTGCTACTACAGCAAGGCTTTTACCAGGAAGTGTTAGCCTGGATCCTGTCCTCACAGTATGTACCTTTTTCTGACTGCTTGCTAAAATTTGTTCTCTAGGTGGTGTAATGGTACCTTTAAAATAAAGCACCAACTCACCAGTTAGCAACTACTCTAAAAGTTTAAATAATAGGTTATGTGAGAACTAGCTAGATGAGTAATAATAATTATTAGCTCCTTGAAAAGAGTTGTTCCTCTGCCGCCTCTGGTTTAAATCTCTCACTATCTTGCACTAATCAATCAATCAATCAAATTTATTTTTGTATAGCCCAAAATCACAAATTACAATTTGTCTCAGGGGGCTTCACACACTGCACAGATGTGACATCCTCTGTCCTCAGACCCTCTCACTGCGTGAGGAAAAACATAAAAAACCCTGAATTGATGGAAAGAATCAGGGAAAAATAAGAAACCTCCGACATACATACATTCTCCACTAATGGACCACTTTATTTGTTGTGGTCAGAAGAATACACCTGTAAACACACCCAGCAGTGATGCCAGTGTAGGCCTACTGATACATCAGTATCACAGTAACACGCTACTCAAAACATTGAATGGGACGTGTTGTATTCAGTATCTTTTTAGCCAGAATTAAAGTGTTTGGAAGTATTGAACCTCCGACACAATAAAGAAGACTTGGATTATGCCACACGATTATCATGGAGGAATGCTGGAAGGATAAAAATACATTATTGATTTCAAGACATCTGACTGATTTACATAACCGAATTCTGTGGTGAAGTATCACTTTAAGTTGCATTTTAACAATGAGAGGTACGCATGACATAGGCTTTATAAAGTCGATAAAGCAGAATTTGTTTTTAAAAATTGTTAGTCACATTTTAAATTTTGTTGTGTTATTGAATCCAACTCCAACAAATTATAATGGCTAAGACCATGGCTAATATTTACAGTATTCTATTCCCTTACTAAAATTGACCATGTTCTAATATATCCCAAATCATGTATCTATAAATACAATAGAATTTCAGAGGTGTCTATTGTACAACTCCCACTAGAATTTACAACCTGATAGAGTGTCTTAGTCCTGCCCTTCTACATCCAGTCCATGAGACCTTTCTTTAAGATAATATATGAACAGTAGTCAATGCCAAGAGACAAATTATTTTTTGATCCCGTTTGAATTGTTCCACCAATCCCTGATATGACATTTGTGATCTTAAAAGATAATTTTGCAAGTCAGTACAGTCAGTTTATCACACAACTGCTGAAGTATGAAACTTTGAAAATGCGTATTTAGAAAGACGACACACCTGATCATCATGGAAGTGACATCTTAACAACGATCTCTTCCATAACGGGCTAACTCTCTGTTTCCTGAGCTGTAGTTCTCAACATGCCCATGTTTGTATTGACTTTTGCCTCTTCTGATTCATTTTCCCTCATTCTGAGGGAACCAAAGAAACTGTGCTGAGGTTACGGTCCTGTTAGAGTTTTTAATGTATATTGTGTGACACAAGAGACATAGTTCACTAAGCAGTTTCACAAAAACTAAGTGGTACTTAATATCTGCGACTTAATTGATTTGTAAAATAATTTTTTGAAATGACAAACATCATATTTGAGAATGATGGTGCGATTTAAATTGGATTCACAAATGATTTTGTCTTTTATTGACTACTGTACAAAATTTAGCCGAAATAAGGTCCCATGGAGTCCATCAGAAGGGACATGACTTAGCCACTCTATACTGTATAAGGAACTATCTGAGTGTACTACCAACTTAAGTACCTGATATGGCTGCAGAGGCAACATAGAAAAGGAATGGATGGACCTGTATGTATAAGTGAGTCTATACAGCAAAATAAATGTAGAGCAAGACAATCTATGGTCTGTTTAGTAAAGAGAACTCATGGAAATGTGAAATGTTTAGACATACTGTGATGATTAAGTCATGGTTTGTAGTTATGCTTACTGAGGAGCTTCCTGATGTTAATGGAGATTCAGCAAAATGTTTTCTATATCTCATCCATATCAAGATTTACTGACAGTCTGTAACTTGGTGGGATACTATCCATGAGTTATACTTACCTTTATTGCATGAATACATGCTTCACGTCAGGTGCCTTTAGCGAGAAAAATGTATACAACTACCACCTGTGAATGCATCATCTACTGCACTAGTATAAGATGCATTCAGAGGACACTGTGCACTTTTGCTCTGGCCTTAACATGTCGGTGCTGGGCTACAGGGAACAACTTGTTGCTTCTCTGTCTGGGAATGAGGAGTTAAACCACATACAAGTAGTCGGTAATCACAGAGAATATAGAATCATTTTTGTGATCAAACAGGTTTGTTGGGACCAACTTGCACATACTTTCCTTTACATGCAATTGCTTCTATTGCACTATGAGTCAGTCAGAGTTGTATATTTTTAAATAGACTAATCACTTATTTTAACTATCCAACTATAACCATGAATTTATTGATCAAAAAGGCGACCACATGGCAGTAGGATCATTGTTGGATCTCAGAATCAATGTTTTAGTTGAATTTGTTTCAAACAGTCTGGTCAATAGTGGAGAGAATCTAGTTTTAGTGATCTTGCAAATCTGTAAATCACAATATAATTTTACAGAAATGCCTAGAGTCAAAAACTAATCTGGCCCAACAATAGTGATGTATGAAGGGTTTTCTGTTGTGATTGCATTTGGATCGGTTTTGTTTGTACACCAACAGCCCTGTAATATCAGGGAGAGCTGAAATAATGAAAAGCAGGCCTGCACTTTTCAATCTTCTCTGCGCTGGTCTGGAATCTCCTGCCAGGTTCCCTTGACCGTCGCATTCATTAGAGCTGGAAGTCCTGGATCAGCAGTCCGCTTCTTGGACCATCAAGCTTAACATCAAGATGCTAATGGAAGTCTTAAAGGGAAAAGCACTCTGAATAAAGAATCATTGAAATGTGAAATCTAAAGTTGCTCCATAAACAATAAAAACATGTTGGTATTTACACACGATTTATTCATTTTAAGGTGGACTACCATGCTTGCTATTTTTTTGTGTGTGTGTGGCACAACTCATTTATTTGACATTCATTTCCTAAATTTTCTGCTGTCTGGTTTGTCTTCCACATTTTTGTATTTGTTACACTAAATAGAACTTTATATTGTATGCTCAGCTGAATCATAAGTACTGTAGCAGGCCTCAGGTCTGACTCACCGACTTAAAACAATTTATTTTTATGCAAATGTTGCTATTGTCAAACAAAAACTTACTAATGACATTTGGAAAGAGTTTTCCCTGCAACAATACTGATCAGTGAACAAGGAGATATTTTTGTGAAAAACAAACACAAACACAAATTCTCTCTACTTTCAGTTTCACTTTCTCAGTCCTCCTTCTGAAATGCACCTCAAACTGATGAAAATGCTGTGAGATTGAGATGAAGTGGCGATGGCTGTTCTGTGCCTTGCTCCTTTCTGTTACATAATTAATCTACATGCGGCATGTTGAGGTGCAGCCCTCTGTGGAGCTGAAATATTAATATAAATGAAGCAGGCAGCCTGACAACACAAACACAACACCTTTACTATACTGGATGAATTTACACACATTCACATGGATGCCTCACTACTCACAGCCTCACAGTGAGACATGCATGAAGATAAGTTTGTAGGATGCAAATAACAGGCTCACTGCTTTGAATGGACGGCAGGTGCAAAGAGGACACACGTTATGACAGAGGAGTGAGTGAGAAGAATAAGAGGAGAAAAATGAAGAGTGTGACAAGCTGATGACAGGCCTCGTCTGTAATGTAATGTAATGTTGATCTATCTATTGTCTCCGTCTGGGCCCAGGGACTGCTATTGATTATTATAGGGTGAAAAAGAGAAACTGAGAAAATAGAGGGAGACAGCTCTGCTGAGCACACACTTCAAACACTGTCACACACTCAGTCTTTCTCTCTGTCACACACACAAGCTGTTCTTATGCGCTGTCATGTACCTGAGCTCATACTGTCTATGAGACAGCAGGGCTCCTGTTAGTGAATGTGACTCTTAGCAGCCTCAGTGAGGGAATGTCTCTGCTGACTTTCACACTCTGTCTCCAAAGGGAGTCGGCTGCCAGCGGCGTGTCAGCACTGTACTAGCAAGCAGAGTGGATCAGGAAAATTACTGCTCCGCCTCCGAGGAGACGTGCGACAGGTCAAGTTCAACAATGCATCTATAGGCTTGACAGTCCAGTTTGGTAGATTATTTTGTGGGCTCACCTTGAATTATTGCACATATTACCACTCAGCATACACTGCATATAGCAGTGATGATATAACAAGAAAACATCACTAAATACCTCCAGGAACTGCCAGTCAAATGCACTTATTATTTGCAGAACATCTGGTTTCAACAGCATCCGACTCATGGTTCTTAAAGGAACAGTTCGACATTTTGGGACTTGAGCAATATGCCTATCTATGAGAAAAACCAAAACAGTCTAATGACATTTCACTAAAAAATGGCAGAACTTCAGGAAGCAGAGCGGGCACACCGGAGTCTGGGATTCTTCGTCTGTCTGTGTTTAGGTTTAGGCAACAAAAACACGTTGGTTAAAGGTCCAGTCTGTTAGACTTTGGAGAATAATGTGGCAGAAATGAAATATAATCTTTAACAGTATCTTCCTTGAAATAAAAGTCATGTCTTTCATGCCTAACATGAAACTTTGAAATTTACAGAGAGAGCAGCGCCAGTACCTGATGTGAGTCCTGTGTCGGTGTGAGTAACGCATGCACGAAAAGGTCTGCCATCTTGGACAACTAGCTATGGCTACACCACTTGGACAAATCATGTGGTTATGAACTACTAATGTTAAATGTTACAAATTAATTCTCTACTATTACAAGTTGAATTAGTGAAGAAAGCGTGGTTTGTTGTAAACTGTTGATGAGTAATTTATTTGACAGTTAAGTTTGCTGAAGTAGGTGTTAACAGCTAACGTTACACTCGCATCTTTGCTCAGTGCTAGCTTGCCACCAAAACCTGAAATTATAACCCAGGCCGTTGCTAGCACCAGAGCCATTTGGCCATCTCCAATGGCTCTTAAATGGCTCTGACTGCTGCTAGCCACAAAGCCAATAGCCTACTCACCCTCTCCAAGCAAACAGTGATGTTAGCGGAGCAGCCCTGTTAGCTGGCTAGTGCTAGCATTCTTGCTAGCTAGGCTCTAGCATGAGCTTTACTATGTAGCACAGGTAAAATAGCTTACATTTTACATTCAAATTTAAATTCTGTGTGGGTTAGACACTCGTTCTGATGTAGTTTTAGGACATTAAACCTGATTTAGACTGTCAGACTCAGATTGTGACGTAGAACTCAGACCATGACATGTGGTTTGTCTAAGCGGTGCAGCTGTAGCTAGCTGTCCAAGATGGCGACCTTTTTAGGCACGCTCACATCGGTACTGTCAAGCAGGTAATCTTACTCTTCATCCATACTGTCTTATATGTAGGCTACAAATTTCTAGGCTTGTCTGTTCCCTTGTTAACTGCGTACAACACTCTACTGTGTAAATTTGAATTGAAAATTTGTTAAGAAAGGCAATTAAAAACATTTTTTTAAAGTCCACCATGTTGCACCGCCATGTTTCTATGATACCCAGTCAGGACAGATACAACACTGGGTCTTTAGATCACCTCTCATGTTTCCCACATTTTTAGCGTCCACCTACAGCTCTTTTAAGGCTAGGGTTACTTAGTTAGTTGCAATCTGCCACCTCATCACTAGGTGCCACTAAATCCTACACAATGGACCTTTATTTTATCAAAATAAAAACTAGGAGATTTTGTCTTTCTGTTTTGTGTAGATGGACATGAATTCTCTCTCTCGAAATTTTGCTGTCAAGAAACTTACATTCTCCTACACAAATAAACATATGTGCATTTTTTTTTTTTTTTTGCTTGAATTTGTATTTACGCAACAACACAGGCAACAACATCTTAATTATTGAGATTTAGAGTTGCTGATAGGCTTATTTTTTATTTTTTATTTTGAAAAAGGCTAAGCTATTTGTTTCCCTCCGGCTCCAAGCTGCCTTGGGGGCGGGGATTGCCCCCCCTGGTGTCCGCCACTGCAGCTGCCCCAGTTCCAGACATGACTTAATGGGACACTCATGAACCTAATATTATTAGTTACACCTCTTCCTTCAACAACTTCAAACGCCTGTCAGGCTTTCACACACAATTGAAAAATATTATTAATATTCTTCAAGCGTTAAAAGTTATCCTTCTAAAGATTTTATCCCTCAGCATGAAAATGTTTCTCAGGATACTTGCCCTCTTGCTCATTACCGTCTTATTACTTCATCCTGAATATTATCGTCTTCTGCAGTAAATGAGTTGAGAAATTTATTCCTCTAATAGGATCTGTGGCTTTGCCTGCCCCTCTGCACAGTGGACTGGTCGTTAATGAAATAGTTTCTTTTTTTCACCCTTTTTTACAGAATTTACATTTATTATGTGGGCTAATCACTGCTGGCTCGAGGCAGAGTGGGAAATGTGATTAGTGTGTGAGTTCTAATTAAGTCTGTGAAGCCTCACACACTGGCTCGGGGAACTGCACGCTTAGATACACACACAGATGCAGGAAGAACCACGCTCGGTCACCTCAGACACGCAGGAAAACAGCATGCAGGGATATGGGAATTCACAAACACTTGCCCTGGAACACACACACACACACACACACACACACACACATACAGACGCACACACACAAGGACGCTGACTCAGATTCAGATGGAGGTTACCGGTAGCAGTGCGCCCCCAGCGGCGGTGCAGCGGTGCTGCAGCTCCTGCGCCGGGGATAAAAAGCGGCGGGCGGCGCGCCGGGGCCACAGTGAGGGGTGTGTTTGAACAAGAAGCACAGAAAAGTTGACAGCGGATTTTTTTGGCGTCTGACCTGCAGCAGCATCCGCCGAGAGCATCATGGCAAATAAAGCACAGCAGCCTCCTCACCTGCACCTGGCCGAGGTCACAGCATCTCAGTTCCTCGACATCTGGAAACATTTTGATGCTGACGGTAGGACTCTTTTTCTTCTTTAAAGTTATTCTAAACTCAGACTTTACCAACCGTCACGTAGGCTATCAGTGCAGAAAAATGCAGCCCATTGAATGAAGGTCAGTAATATCATACGGGAAAAAAAACATGGGAAAAGACTGAAATGCATCCTGTAAAAAAGAAAAAGCGTTAAAAAGCGTTTAATAACACAACATCCCAGCAAAAGTTTGTCGTTTTGGTCTTTAAGTGACAATAAGGGAGAAATTAAGAACAGCAAGAAAAAAAAACAAAAAACAAACAACAAAAAAACCGTTTAAACATTATTGTACACAAAGTTCTGTAAACTCAATATTGAAATCATATTTAGGCTGTTATAGACTATATAAATTAAAATATGATAATAATGATAAAGGGACTGTTTTGTGTTTAGCTATTTAATGTTCTGGTGGATGGTTAAAAGGGACATTTTTCAACTTTAAGAAGCTGTTGTTGGACAGCAAATATTTATATCGGCTACCGAATTACTGCAAGGCTTTAAAAAAAAAGTTCGACGATTCAAATAAATTTTTGATGCGGACCACTCCCAGCATCACGTGGTACGATTTTAAGTCAAACTAATTTATTTGAATTTTTTAATTATTAGCCTATCATTTCAATGCACATCCAAATTTCAGGTTAATACAGTAATCCGAGAAAAAGCCTACATGAATTTCCAATTTAACGAGCCGTAAGCAGTGGCAGGCTTATGAAATTTTAAAAAGAATTTAAGCGCCATTTGAACAGTTAGGTTATCATGAAATCCACTCCTACGTCGTTATTTTCCAATATAATAAATAAATTTGATTTAAGTGCGCTATTAAAGTGTTATTTTGCAATCAATAACTTATTTAATTAGGATGTTTTATGGCTTACAGTAACCTATAACCATGGACACTTTGGATAAGTAATTGTCTCTGACTGATGCTCCTTGTATTGATTTCCATTTCCAATCAAAAACTGGCTTTAAGTTTCATCAATAAGTGCAGAGTGTCAGGTGGTGGAGCTCTTTGTGCATGTGGAAGTGGCCTAGAATTACATGGACTTACATGTGATATTGATGTGAGGAATCCGTCAACATCAGACTGTCCCATGCACTGTTTAATTCAACGACCCCTTACAGACAGACAGACAGACAGACAAACAGACAGACAGACAGACAGACAGACAGACAGACAGACAGACACACACACACACACACACACACACACACACACACACACACAGTCCTTCCTCTTCTGACATCAACCCTCTGCTGGTCTCACCTTTGCTCAGTCTCTGTCTCACTCTGCGAGTGTCTCTGTGCTTGTGTCTGTGCTGCAGTGGGACGTATGAGATGTGTGCAAGTTCACCTTTTTTCCTGTCAAACAAGTCAACAATCAACCTTATTATGAAAATGTTCATCTGTGGAAAAACTGATGAAAGTGAGGATAAAGTTTTAGATTCTCAGCCTTAAATGAGATTTAAATATCCACACAGTGTCACGTTTAGAAAGGAGACAAAACGTTAACTTGGAATCTGACAGGAGACAATCACACAAAGACAAACATGAAAGTGCTCGTCCCTGCTTGCTTGTTCTTAATATGTTCGCAATTAGGGCTGCACAATTAATCGAAATTTAATCACAATTTGCAATATGACCTACTGCAATTTTCGAATCGCAGGAAGGCGCAAAATTTGTTTTAGGTGCAAAGTAAAAGTAAAAATACCATTTATTTCGGATACTGTGGTGCTGCAAAGGCGTCCTGGCCTACACATTATATTACACAGACTTAAGAAAACATCTTTGTTTGGTACAGATCCCTGAAAAAATCATCACACTATAATCATTTAAATATGTTTATCAATGAAAAAGAGAACAATGATTAAAAAATGACTATTCCCTCTGATATCACAATTCATATCGCAATATCAGTGAAAATAATCACAGTTAGATATTTTCTCAAAATCGTGCAGCCGTATCCGCAACACACCTTCAAATAAGACCAGTGTTGCTTGTTTGACATGCATAAATGATCCAGGGATTTCATTGTTGTGAGATCTGTTTATGTCACCTGCACACATGCTGAAATGTTTTCCACAGGGAAATCAAGGTGGAATGAGGAGTTGAGTGAGGTGGGGCGAAGGGGCGCTGCAGCTGAGCTTCCAAATGAGCCAACTTGCATGCAAAGTTGTCGGAGCTTCCATTGATTTTACTCCTTTGCCCTGGTAATAGCCATCAGTCCTATCTGCCAGGTCTTTAAGTCCTGTTGTGGAGGTATTTTAAATGTTGTGCTTTGCAATGAGCCACTTTGCAAATCAAATACAGCCCGTGTGCATCAACAGATTTGGCTACAGTGTTTGATTCCTGCTCTCATTACTGGGAGTGTCTTCTGGCTTGGAAGAAAGAAAGGGGAGATAATTTGTTTGCTCAGATTAAGTAAACATCTCTGAGTTGCGGATAAAAATACGCAGGAGGCGATGCACCCAGAGATGATGAAACCACATATTCCCCTGTTGGCCCCGGATCAAGTCTCATCTGGATTGCGTCTCTCGCAGCTCCTCCGCTCTGCGCTCCTCTCATCTTTCTCTGCTGTCTCTGTTAAGCCTTCTCAACTCAGTCACTTCAAAGCTGAAAAAGGAAACAACTGCAGTTCCGTTTGCTAATTATAGAGCAATTGCTGTCATTTTTTTTCCATTAACCTGGGTATTTTAATTCTAAATATGAGGCAGTGTCCACATCCCGCATCACCCCAGCTGTGATTTCAACACAAATATTTGAATAGGCAGGGTTGCACTTTCCTTTGAGAGGCAAATGCACTTTATACAGGCTTTAAATATGCACCTCGGTGGCATGGCTGCCCACTTAAAGAGTTTTCCTGTGTTGGGGTTGAATTTTAGAATCAGAACCAGTGGAGGAGTAAAGCGTCTTTAGCAGCGTCTCCTGGGATGGTAATGACGCAGCATCCCAAAGAGTGTGTATTTTGGACAAAAGGGTTTTTTGGTGCATACGAGCTTTAAGTGCTTGTGCAAAAAGACCAAAGAATGTGAAAGTGAGTTGATAGGAAC
>JAQFJA010000023.1:5203971-5215584 GCA_029874485.1 Naso brachycentron
AGATACTTTACATTATATGAATAATGATTCATATTGCAAAAGAGCGCTATAGAACTTGTCCATATAGAGTTACAGTCCATTCCAGGAATAACCTTGCGGGGGAAAGAGATGATCCATGTAAGTTGAGCATGCTAAAAGACCTGTCTGACCTTCTGCCTTTAAAGGAAAGCAAAAAAATGTGCTGATGTAGACTCAAATTAGATGGTTCAGTCAGAACGGTGGGGCCTCAGGGGGGGGTCAGCTGCGGGGGGGGGTTTAGGGGTTATAAGCCACTGTCAGTGTCACATGAGACAGCAGCAGGTGAACACTAAATAAAAGCTTTCCTGTGCGTAGCTACATCATAAATTAGATGAATATTTTATGTCTAATGTTTGGTAGAGAGAGTGCATTGCTGCCTACTTGACCAGCTTACCAGGAAATCAGCATGCAGCACACAACCGAAACTTCTGTCTGGTTTGATTCAGGCAGTGGTTTGTGTTATTTCCTGGCTACATTAAAATATAGAGGCTTTGGGTATTTTCCTTGATCAGCCAGACTGAACAGTCAAACTGCAACCTGCCGTGCTGGCTTCCTACTATCTGTAGTGTGGCAGCTCTTTGAGTCCATTAAAAAGTGTGTAAAATGACGTTCACAAAGCTGTGGAACCAACAAACTTTAAGCTAAAGCTAGGAAAGCGCACCTGCAAGTTAGCTTCGATGATGTCTGAAAACCGAAAACTTATTTACTTCTGTAAACAGAGAAGAAGCTTAATAAATAGTGATTAATATTTCTCTAATGCCAAAATATGCCATTGTCATGAGTTAATTAAGAAGCAGTATGCTGTTTAACATGAGGCTGTCCTCTACACAGCAGTAAAAAAATAGGTGTGTACCATCTTGATCCGAGTAAAATATTGACTTTTCTTTATCCTCTTCCTCAATGCTCTTTCAGATTCAGTCTAAAGACTCGCTGGACGACTAAGTTAGACCAAAGGACAGTCTTTACTGACTCCCTGCACCTCTATGTATGTGGTCTGGCTTCCTCACAATGCACTACAGCTTTAGTTCAACTAGCCAGAACCTCTGGTGGAACAGGAGCTCAAAACTGGGTCCACAAACGACAAGACCGTGTTCTAAACCTGCTAAAAAACCTGTGCCACAGCAACACCCTGACCGGACCGAAGGTAGAATATGAACCGAAGTGAATCCTGAGAAACAGATGCAGAATTTTTCCTTACAGATTTTTTGATTTATTGATTTATTGTACCTTCCCACATCTTCTCAGGTATTAGAGCTTTGCCACTGTGTACAGGAGAGCCAGGACCACCAACTGGCTCAGGAGGTTGTGGGCACGAGACCCACCTTAGAGCTGCGCAACATCTGGCTGTCACCAAATGATATTCATGCTCTGGCTTTTGTAGTTAACTCAGTGGGTAATAAGGGCAGCGGATTGGACTTTGGAGCTTGTTCAATGGAGTTGGAGTGTTTAGATGTTCTGCCCAGGTGTCAGCACATTCACTCCCTCTGGTAAGTCCTCACAATAATACACATGAAAAAAATACACAGATCATCAGTCATGTAAAGACGTAGGGATAGGTGCAAAATACACAGTCATAATGTTATGCCAGAGACCGTGGCACGCAGTTGAGAACTGAAGTTTAAACACATGGGAGTGGTTAGGTGGAAGGTGTTGATCTGCGAAGAATTTGAAAACCTGTCTTTAGCTCCTAGACATTCAGAGAGCGACAAATGTGGAAAGAGCTGCTGCTCTGCCGTTGACATTCCTCAGCTGATTGACCAGCTGTCCCTCATACTGTTAAGCTGACGGAAGCTCTTCGTTTCCTGCTGTGTCACTGTGGTTTGCTGAGTCTGACCGAAACAAATAGACTTAATTTGACTCAAGGGCAAAAAGACGATAACCACACCTGAGTTACTGAATAATTTTATCAGACAGACTCAAGAGAGGATAAACTCCCGTCCTCATGAGACGACATCCCTTCACACATAAAAACAAAACAGTAAAGGCAGAATGTGTGTAAAGAGAAACTGACCTGGGGACAGAGTGAGCTGCCAAAAAATAACTTAACAGAAGAGGCATGACAGACAGCAGTGAACCCAACAAGGTTACAGATTACTAGTTACGCTATTTAAAATGTAATAAGTATTGTAATTATGTTAATTGATTTATCAAATTAATGTAACTTGTTACATTTGATTACTTTTTGATTACTTTTCTAAAATTCTTTTAAATGTTTCTAGGTGAGAGGTAGGCAGTGCCTTCCCCATGTTATTTAATATGACTGCCTACAGTTACTGTAGACCTGTAGGCTACATACCTACAGATGTTTCCTCAAGTTTGACATGGAAACTTTGTCGTTAGCTTTCTAACAGCTGTAAAACATATTTTGCATGCACTCTTATGTTTTAGCCTTTATTTATTTTGGAATTAAATAATTTTTTTACAGTTCCCACAGTGGAACATGTTTTTATCTGTAGACGTGATGGCAACTCTGAGACAGGTTGTTTAGCTTTGAGTGACAATATGGAGAGATTTGATTGGCAGACGTGGGGCGCTGCAAATTCAGACAAGGGAAGTAATCAAAAGCATCAGAATAGCATCAAACTTTACTAAACGGCCTTGACCGGAAATGGCAAAAGAGGGCATTGTGTACATCAAAACATGCAAAGCAACAAAATGAATATATTCAACATATAAGCTTTTTACAGAAAATATTCAGATGTAACCCCCTTTGTAATCATTAACATTTTCAAAAGTAAATATAATTTAATTACACATGATTTCTCAGTAACTGTAACCGATTATAGTTGCATTTATTTTGCAATTATATTACATAAATCTGTTACATGTAACTAGTTACTCCCCAACACTGGAAACCAAGCATTTTGCTCTGCACACCTGTTAAAACAAATTCAGACCTCAGCGTGAGACAAGTTAACAGGAACAAGCTAGTAAATACCAGCAGCAGTTTCCCCTCAGAAGCTCTCGAAGCCTCTGCGCCTGCCTCAGTATCACACAGCACTCCCACACAGACTCACTGCACTTACATATGTTCCATTACACTCTTTTTCTTGTGTGTGCTTAACAAATCTGACATATTTTGGGGGGGAATCCAGCATTAAGGCTTATGCCACTATGAATGATTTGTTTTTTAATTTTTTATTGGCTTTCAGTTTTCGCAGCCGCAAGTATGGTGACAAGTTTGCTGAGAAGTTGTCCTCCGTTTTGCCAAAATTCACAGCCCTGAAAAAGCTGGAGTAAGAATCAAATTGTTGTTTTTCTTCTTCTTAGTTTGTTTTTAGTCTGTCTTGTAAATCTCTCTTTAATTCATACATAGCTTATCTAGAGTTGTGTAATGCAAATGTTGTTCAACTTCCTGATTTACTTGTAGAAATGTAGTAGAAGCGAAGGGCCTGTAATGTTTCTACAACAGAGACCGATTTTGTCTTTTGTCCTCTCGAGGTTTTGTGGTGCCAGTCTGACTGCCGCAGGAGCAGCTAGTTTGGCCTCTGCTCTACAGAACTGCCTGGATGTCACTGAAATCAAGTATATCTGCTTTTTGCTCTATTGTGTTTCCAACTTAATAGGGTTGCTGACACCTTGTACACTGTAATGTACTGTAAAGATATTTTTGATGCTGGTGTAAAGTTTAGTTTCTGTTTTTGTGTTACAGTTTGAGTGACAACAATCTGAAAGATGCAGGGATAAAGCGCATAGCTGATGTTTTTACCAAACTACCAAGACTGGCCTCAGTAATGTAAGTGAACCGCCAATGAGAGCAGATTTTGCTGTTTTAGGGCTTAAGAGTTAAATGTTTGTGTTAATGTGCACGCGCCTTGCAGGCTTGGTCGAAACAACAGTTCTCTGGAGGCAATAGACTGTCTCATCAGGAAAATATCGTCACGTTCGAGCATCCAGCACATTCACGCTGAGTATGACCACACACACACAATAATACACATTCACACAGAGCTAAATTAAAGGTGCTGTCTGCAGGATTTAACAGAGTTGTTATAAAGTTCATTCACGCTGGCTCTCAGTTGTGGGATTGACGACTGGTGATTGATAAGTTTGTGGCCAAAACTCGATGGAGATGAGTTGCACCTATACAATACATCCTCTTGGATCTCCTTATAAACCTTCGAGACAAAGGTAGCAGTTGACTGCACAAAGAAAGATGTCGTTCATTTCCTCAGACCGGAGCCGGCCCAAGGCATGAGCGGACTAAGCACCTGCTTAGGGCCCGTGACCAGCAAAGGGGTGTCCTCAAAAGCATCCAATTTTATTTATTTATTTATTTTATTTGATGATGCAAATATATTATGTCAATATGTTATCATGCAAAAGACCTACACCACGTTCTGTATGCCACTTTGTACTGTATCACTTTGAATATTCAAATGAAAATCAACATCAGACCACCCTTGTATCTGAATTTGCTACCATTTAAGACTGAAAACTACAGAAGGGTAAAAACCTGCCAGGCTGACGTTAGTGTGATGTAAGCAACACAGCTACAACTGTGCAGAATCAGAGGAAGCTGCTGACTCTGCCAAATAGTAATTGAGAGATTGCCTGCTTTTTACATTTGCAGTTTGCAAAACTATGATCTGCTTCCACGTCCACTCTATGAACTGAGTGTTGGTGTGGATGAAAATCTAGCTACAACATGAGGTGCTCACTGCTAGTTTAACAAATATATTTGTAATAACAGCTAAAAAAAATACATAATTTACAGTAGGTTTGGGAATGATCAATAGGCAGTAGTCAGTCATATTGGTGGAGGTGGGGGGCCCCCAAATCTAATTTTGCTGAGGGCCCCGTAAAGGCTTGGGCCGGCCCTGCCTCAGACACTGCTGACGTGTAATTTCCAATTAACTGAAACAAAAGCAAAAAGAAAAAGAAACTTTTAATTTCAGACTTCCTGCATCATCAGTCAACGAGTTAATCCTGTAATCAAAACTCATCTCCATCCTTTTTAGACAAAAAACTAAATAAATCACCCCTCACACGTAAGCTTTGGGTTTATTTTCCACTCACTATACGCTTTAAACTGCATTATTTCTCCATCCAAATTTTTCCTCAGTCACATGCTAATTGAGACTCTTTCAACCAAGTGTTTCAGATTGTTCAAAATGTAAAAAAATAAGCATTGTTATACAATAGAGATTTGATTTTTCTTTTGCAGTGGAATAAAGGAATTGACAGTTACTTTCTCCCAAAACTCCAATTCGAACGGGTGAGTAAACGCAAACCTGCAAGTAATCATCCAGGTCTTTGTCTTTAAAAAACATTGTCATTAAATGACCGCTGCACATATAAAATTCTGTGTTATTCTTTTGTTTCCTGCTGCAGCCATAAAACTAAATCTGAACCCACAATCAGGTAAGACATTCGACGATAACGCTGTTATCAAATATAGACAGTTTGCCTTATCTTAACGTACGGTCAGTTTCCTTTAAGAACTTTGCTCCTCCTTTGAAGCAAAGTCTGAGTAATTTTAATTGGATTCAAAATATTTTTTTCAAATGATGTCTGATGCATTTTAGTTGTTGAGTTGTGATGTCCTGGTACCCTTTGTTCTCCAGCTTGTTGAACCAGAAATGGAGCCAGGAAGAGATGCAAAAACTTGCAAAGTCACTTGCACGCTGCCCGGCCTTGTCTGTTCTCAAGTGAGTCATCCTAACACCGGTTCAGGAAACTGTCTACCAGTGTCAGAATCTTTTATGATGAACTCAAGGAGGAAGTGTTCTTTTGTGATTGAGAAAATTCTACTTGTTTTTCAGCTAAATAAGCTATTTAAAACTCTTCTTTTATCAGCTGGAAAATACTTGTCTCAAATCTGAAAACGGATGTTTTTCTGAGCTCATGTTCTTACAGGACAGCGAACACACAAAGAATTATGGTCTTATGGAATACAATAGGTTGCTATAGAATAAAGAACCCAACAGTACATAAAGTGGTTAAAATGAGCTCACCCTTAAACATCGACAGCAGTCAAATGCAACACACACACTTTAATGTAGAAGTAATAAAAGACACTTCATGCTTTTACTTTTGATACTGTAATACATTTTGCTTGTTGAACTTTTACTCAAAATAAAATGATTTGAATGTTTCTTCTATTGCAGGATGTAACATATCGAAAAGGACAGTATGATAAAAGCAACCAGTTATTAACTCATTGTTTTATTTTCTGTGTGTGTGTGTGTTTGTGTGTGTTTGTGTGTACACCCTAGTCTGTCTGGAGGCCAGTGGGATTTGGAAACTCTGACGACGCTGACGCAGTTTTTGCCAAAGTTTAATGTCACTGAAAAGATCATGTAAGACTGGATTCACACCAAACTCCCCGTCACAAAGCACATGATAGAAGAGTGACGTGAAGCTACATGTGATCTGCATATGGTCACTTTTCGCGACACTGCTTTTTCAAAATCAAAATGCATTTTTGCCTTTTTGTTTTTCATCTAGCTATGCAACCATCTGTGTTAAATACAACATTATTTCATTTTTAGTGGTTTAGGATCGGCAAGTCCAAAAATCAATATTCAATACCAAAAGACTTACATGGCAGCACATTGTTGACGTTCAGACGTGTCTTCTCAGTGTGAATGACAGCTGCTCTTCAGTGGAGGCTTTGGTGACTCTGACTGCTCTGCTGTGTGACTGTCCTGCTTTGACTGAGCTCCACGTCAGGTACAAACACACCTGTCACACATTCTTTCATTATATTGCTGCATTTTTTTGTAGACAAAGATAAGCTGTAGATTTCTTAATTTAATTCTTAAATTGTGTGTTTTTCTTGATGTTTTAGACTTGAGAGTCCTGTTCAGGTGTCTGTAGTTTTCTCTGGCGGGAGAGAAAAACCTGCAGATGAAAGATACAAAAAGCTCTGGTATGTATGAGGTACAAACATATAAGTGAAGAAAAAATTAAAAAAACACATTATGAAGTGGAGAAGGATTTTATTTTCTAACTTCCTGTCACTGAATATTGGTAATAATGATGATGATGATGATGATGATGATGATGATGATGGTAATCATTAGCCGGTTTCCTCTGTCAGTCTCAGCTGCTGTGGTCTGCGGCCTGCTGATCTGGAGAGAGTGTGGAGGAGTTTGGGAGCCTCCCCAGATCTCACTTTCCTCGAGTAAGATGCACAAACGTGATAAAAAACCAAACCTTTTTACCAGCCTGTGAAGGCAGCTCAGAAATACACTGTGCACCAAAGATAGAGGGTTCTGTTTTTATCAGTCTGGAGGACTGCAGGAAGGGCAAGTAGATGTGGCAGTTTCTTTTTCTAGGACATCTGCAGTGCAGCCTGGTGCAGTGGTAAAGTAGGAGGAATAGCTAATTAGAAGACATATCGTGGCTAATTGCAATCATGGTCAATCAGATCAGCTTCTCTTATTCCCTTTAAGTCCACTGTGACACAACATAGTGTCAATGTCGTAGTGGCTGAAGAAACTTTATGCAGGAGGAAACGGACAGACAGTATTTGTCCTTGAGGTTCAGACTTGAAATCGCCAAATTTACAGTACAACCTGTAAACCTTCATGGGCTGATAAGGTCAAACTGGCTTGGGAAGAAGTAGCTTATAAATGGCTCCTCCTCTGCTAGCATGTGAACTGCAGCCCAGTGAGTCATGAAGCGCATCAACTGCCTGATTCCAATTCAATAGACAATAGTCAGCTTGATATTTTATTTGATTAACTGAAATAGAAGGTTGTATTCAAAATTTATGTTTTGATTATTTATGTAAGTGAGGTGAAATGTAGAAGACAACCACAAAACCTGCCTGTGGGATTTTTGAAAGGTCAGCTCATGAGAAAGTGCTCTGCCAGCTGTGCTGCACATGACCTGGTGTTGGCTGGTAAAGGCGCAAATGCAAGTTCACCACAGAAATGACACCAAAGTTGCATTGCATCAGTGCATCTTTACCAACACACTCTTTGTTGCACTGCTCTACCCACCTCGGCACCGCTCGGTTCTTGTCGGTCCACAAAAATAGCAACTTGGCGCAGACGTGGAGAAAAACCACTTGCGCTGTACCAAATGACCAATACACCTGAACCTGTTCTTAGACCAGCTTTGCGCTGGTACGAAAATAGAGCCCAGAATGTTTAGTCCATTCTGCATTTTTGACACCTAGGGGTCCTTTAAATTCTATCATTCTCAATGCAGAGTGACACAGGGGAGTATTTTTACTCCTGTCCCTGCAAATGACGACCAAGCTAAAAAAAGAGTCATAAAATAGAAGAAAAGAAAAGAAAAGAAAATATAACCACTGTTAACATTGTTCAAAACAGAAAATAGTGTTTATTTATATCAAAACTGCATGTTTTTGTGTAAAACTGGATGTTATAATGATTCCCATCCTGCCTGTTCTCATTGACTTTTTTACCCATTATGCCCTTGTCACGGGATAAACAATCAAATTGACTCCATCCAGCTGGAATCCCACAAGAATTCCATGATCCACGAGATTTACGAAAAATGTTAGCCTCTGATTAGCAGCAAGCCAACTTGTAATTTTTTCCTTGCATATTAGATCAACTACATTGTGAATCAGCTTTGAAAAACATAAACATATGCAGTTCTATGACTTGAGTGCAACATCCACCGAGCCATTGATGTTTTAGTTTCTACGATTTTTGTTCTGTCTTCTCTGTATTCTATGACAGAATTCTCACAGTCTACCTGAGTGTTTGTACTCATGTTATACTCTTGTCTGTCAGTTTGTCCAACAACTGTTTAGGCAACAAAGGTCTGGGGAACTTGCTAAAGGTCATCCCTCATCTGTGTGTCATCAAAGAGATCAAGTAAGACTCACACAAAATAATAACAACGTGACTCCATTTAAAACAATATAAAAAGACATAAAACATCCAGGTAAAAGGTTGGTGGTGAGCATTTAGTGAGTGACTCTGCCAGCATTATTTTGTGTCATGGCTTCCGTGCTAAAGAAGGAGGAAGTGTTTTAAATGGAAGATATGAGACTGTGTTGTGTACGCAGAGCTGATCTAATCTTGCTTGGTCATTTTCTTACCAAACAGGATCCAGAACAACATGTCAGTGCTGGCAGCTACTGTGTTTATTCAGAAGAAATTGTTTATTCAGAGCTAAATGAAGTTCCTCCCTTTGGCTCATTGTTTTTCAGTGCCAGTCAGAATGGGATCAGCATGGACGGTGTGGTGATGCTGGCTGGTGCTCTGTGTTCCAGTAACACCCTAACACAAATTCACATCAGGTAGTCTTTGATTTTCATTCAGGCACTTCATGACTTTATCAGAGGAGCAACAGAGTGATTGAGCACCTGTTCCTGTCACAAGAAATGCTGCGTAGCAGCTTATTTTGATCTGTTTAATAAGTACAAGTGTGCTGTAAATGCCATAAAAGCTAAGTCAGACATAACTTAATAACTGGATAGACCTTTGATGTGTGCTTTATAGTGTTGTAAAAATGTGCAGACGGTTGATCAGATAGTGTCCTGTTGGTTTTTACAGTCATGAAGGCAGAGAACAGGTGACCCTGATGTTCTGCCCTGATGAAAGGTAAAAAAGTGCATATTTGAAAAACCTCCACACTTAAAGGTAGCACCATCTGCATTATCATATATCAGTTAATGAAATCATCCTGTCCTTTTTTCAGTGATGACAAGCAACACCGTAAGACGTTCAGGTACAGTAAGCTAACTGTCCATTACTGTAACTGATTTCATTGTATTGATTTTGTATTTTATTAACATAACTATGTTTCATGTAGCTAGTAACTCCACTACACTGCTAATTGTTTACCACAAGTCATTACTTAATAAAAATTGAAAATAATCCTTTTTATACTGTAGGATAAGAAACAGCAGCCTGCTGCCGTCTAACATAACAGCACTGTGTCGAAGATTGGGCCAGTGTTGCTCCAATCTGGAGCTGGAGTAAGTTTAATCAGAATTTATCCACATGTTCTTAAAGTGATACTTTATTGCAAAATTCTCTTTAGTGTATCAGTTACGGACCCTTAGATGTCTTGAAATGAAGAATAACGTTTCCTTCCAGTGTTATTCCACCGTGAACAGGATTTGGATTACACCACATGAATGTGTTGGGAGTTTTGAATGAGTGAATAAACGATCTTCATTGTCGATAAACACAAAGTACAATGAACTTCAGTGAGGCCCTCACTTGGTATAAAAATAACACACAAAAATACCACACATAATGACAGACTACAAATAGGTAGGGAGAACACAATAAAATAGAATAAGATAAAAGTCAAGCACCTTTAAGATAAAATAACTAACAGCAGCAATATTGCAGAGGAAATTAGCAGCTTTACAGGATAAAGCGTTTTCAGTGCCACATTGTGGGTAGTTGGGTTAGAGCGTCCTTGACTTTTTCTGTGCAAATGTTAATAGTTCAGTGTGTTGTGTGATGTGGTAAAAGTTGAGGGGGTGGAAGCCACAGCCCTGGGGTAAAAACTGTTCCTAAGTCTGTTATTGCTCTGAACCGCTTGCCGGATGGCAGCAGTTCAAACAGGGGATGTCAAGGGTGTGTGCTCTCCTTGCAAATACATTCTGCTTTTTTCCTCATTCTGGGGGCATAAATGGAATCCAGCTGTTGGGGCTCCATCCCGACAATTCACTGCGCTGCCTTCACCACACGGTGCTGGTCTTTCCTTTCTGCAGCAGTGCAGCAGCTGGCATACCACACTGCTGCGCAGTTCCACTGTGCTCCTGTGGAAGTTTAGCAGCAGTTTTTGAGGAAGTTTGGCCTGATTCAGCTTTCTGAGGAAGAAAAGCCTCTGTTAAGCCTTCTTGACCAGCTAGGAGGTGTTAGCGGACCATGTCAGCTGTGTAGAGATGGTGACTTCCAGGAACTTAAGGTTCTCCACAATCTCCACTATTTCTCCATGTTTGTGAAGTGGGAGATGTTGCTGTTGTTTGGATGGATGTTTTTAGATGGTTTAGATATTTCAAAACTTTATCTCCATAGACTGCCAGCAAAGCAGCTAAAGTGAGTGGCTTTTGCATTTTTGGAAAAAATCTGTTTGCCGTGGAGGAACGCTGAAAGGAAACAAAATACATTAATTTCAAGACATCTAAGGGTGAGTGACTGATAGGCTAAAGAGAATTTTGCGGTGAAGTATCACTTTAAGCAGAGTGACAGAACAGCTATACAGTGATGTACATCTGTGTTGTGTCAGTTTGTCTTACAGCTCACTGAGTGACGAGGCTTTTGAGAGTCTGCTGAACGGTCTGCCAAAGATGACATCACTGCAGAGACTTGAGTAAGACATACTGTACGCACGTGCATGAGTTAAATCAGGCTTCAGTTATCTTGTAAATATCTGTATAATGTGACTATTTCATATTGTAAGACAAGTTTTGTTAGGTGATGCAAAGGGAAACACATATAGTTGATGGGAAAACAGAAATGAGTCCCGTCCAGTAACATGTATGTGATATGGGATGCAGGAGTACTAAATTTAAATATAAAGCTTCCTCAAAGGGCGCCCTGGTAGCTCAGTTGGTAAAGCGGGCATCCTGTGTACACAGGATGTGTCCTTGTTGCAGTTTGTCAGTCGTTTGCTGCGTGTCATCCCCCCCCCCCACCATTTCCT
>JAQFJA010000023.1:5223255-5237871 GCA_029874485.1 Naso brachycentron
ACTGTGCACAGCGTTCTCACTCCTCAGACAAAAGTACTGTACACACCCACATACTGATGAATAATGCAACATAATATCTGCATATTGTATACTTGCTGAAACACCCCTTTGGTCCTGCTAATGCTGGACAAACTAGAAATGATTTAAAGATTCTCCTTTATGGACAAAAAACTGCCAAACATGGATTGTGCCATTCCTCAACATTACGCACAGCCTAACCACGACTCTGCAACGTCGTCACAGATCTGGCTAAAGGAAAAAAGGCAGAGACGCTTGTTTTCAACATATGACATTTTGTTCTAATAGACACTTTTTTCACCGTCATGTGTAAAAACTCAAATTCTTTAAAAGTTTAATTTTTAGAAAAATTATATAGTCTACATAAGCTTCTGTACTACTTGTTACTCTATTTATGTTGTGGGCTTTGGTTAAAGGGAAGGATAGAAAAAGAAAAATCTTGTTATTATTTTTTTTTTTTTGGAAAACATTCATCATTACTGAATTAAAACCTCTGTTGGTTTTTCTTCCAGCGTCTCTAGTAACAGTCTGGGTGATCTCACCTCTGCCAGGATGGCTCTTGTTCTACCATCGCTGACACGTATCACCGTGTTGGAGTGAGTCAGACTCACATTCTCGTCTCTTATTTGCATTTATTACGTTTGTCAAACTTATCCTGTGGTTTATGTTCTTGTTGCATGTCCTATCTAGTATTTCAGATAACCGTATTGGGTATGAAGGGTCAGTCAGTCTGTCCAGAGCAGTAATGTGCATGAAGAACCTCACCAAGATCAAGTAAGACTGAGAAACTCACAGCCCTGTTTGTGAAGCAGATTTACTGGTTATTAGTGTAATAACAAATATGTGTTTGTGTTTCTCGTGTGGTCTGTCAGTCTGACCTCTGTTGGAACCTCAGAGCTGCGTGCTGTAGCTGCCAGTCTGGAACACTGTCCCCTCATACAGGATGTGGGGTAAGATGAAAAAGAGTAATATGCATTATCAGTAAAATTATTCAAACAAATATTTTAATCAAAGTAAAACAAACACTGGCTGTTCAGCTTACTGACAGAAATTTGCAAAGTGTAAGGCCAACGTGTTTCAACTCAACAGAGTCTACATCAGGGGATAGAGTGACAAATCAACAGGTGTTCAATTTAAAAAAGAGGCAGTTGATCACAAGGTCATGTGACCTAGTCACCTGACAACCTCTGAATAATAACGACAAACCACAGCACGCATACAACTCATAAGTGATGTAACTGAACCCGTGTTTGTTCCTCATATTACGTGGGTTCAGTTATGAGTTTACTCTTCTGGTATATTTCTTTTGGTTGTGTGTTCTGTGGTTTGTCATTATTATTCAGAGGTTGTCAAGTGACTTGGTCACATGACCTTATGAACAACTGCCTCTTTTTTAAATTTCCATTCGAGCTTTTTTGCTTGGTAAACATAAGTGGAAATGAGCAGTTTTCTGCAATTATACAAAACCAAATGAGATCCAGTGTGTATGTTCAAACTGTTCAAAGACAGTACTCTTGTACTGAGAATAACCACTGGATTTACTGAAAAGCAGAGTAAATCATCCCATTTAGGACAAATATGGGATATCCTGACGTTTTATGTGATGTTTGTCAGCCCTGATCTAAAAGTAAAGAGGGATTATTTGTTACAAAATGCTGTACAACTCGGGCTCGACCAGTATATCGGTTTGCTGATATCGACCTATCACAGATATATCAGTGTGTTCTCCAAGATGCCGCAATATAAAAACTATTTTTTGTGGCCGGATAAAGTGTACAGACTAGTGATTTAAAATGCTGTAGTTATGAAGTTTGTTAGGCAGAAGGCAGTCCATTATTTAGTAACTAAGAGGTGAAGTCTCAACTGTTCAGCGCACTGATTTTTGAAATCAAGTTTAATAAAAAGGAAGATCTCTTACCTACATTATGTATCTTTGTTACAACTATTTGATAGCCACATTCAGCTGATATTATATATATATTATTAACTGATGTATCAGGTATCGTAATTTTCTTGCTCCCTAATATTGGTATCACCATCGGCCCCAAAAATGTGTCTATCTCTGTTTCCAGGCTGGGGTGGAATAACTGTGATGACAAAGTGGCCATGGAGCTGGCCAGAATTATGCCTCACTGTCAGAAACTGACCAGAATAGAGTGAGTTTGTGAATGAACACACATGCATACACGCACACACGCACACACAGACACACACACACTCACACACACACATACATATATACATCCTTTGTGATAACTATAAATAAATCAAACTTCTCAACATTTGACACAAATAAAGCCGAAACGATTAAACGTTGTTGATTAACTGATTAGTTGATTATCAGCAAATTAATTGGCAGTTAATTGATAATCGAACCTTGTTTTCTTCTTTCAGCCTGGAGTCCAACAGTGTGAGTGTCCTCGGAGCTGAGGCCCTGCTCAGAGCCTTACAATCATGTCCTGCTATGCAGCTCATTAGGTAAACTACATGTCATATAGGCAAAGTTTGTCTCCTACAAGCACCTGTAGATTTTGTTTCTTGCCTGCAATGTTTGCTGACAGCAGATTAAACACCATTTCACTTTGCTTTTTTGACTTCTGTTGAGAATGTCTGGTCTTATTGCTTGTTCTGTACTTCAGTTCAGACAAATTTAAAATATATTTAAACAATGACAATATTCCATTTCCCACCACTCGTCTTTTCAGGCTGTGGAGAAATCACGTCTCTATCAGTGAAGCCCGAAGACTCAGTCTTAAGGACGGGAGACTAAACTTCTCATCCACCTAATAAGATCTGTATTCTTGAACGATGGCAGTGAGAACAATAGTCCAGTTCATCTGAGTCTGCCGAGGAGGATCATTGTGACAGCAAAGTTCTGCTCAGTCCAAAAATGGAGTTAAAAAGAAAAGTTTTTCCTGCAGTATGACTGCATAAGCATGAGAAATCTTACAGCAAATTATGAGTAATTCCATAAAACATTTTGTGCTTTAGAACTCAGCTGACTTAGTATTAGGGGTTAAAAACCCTGTGTGTCCACTGTCAGTGGGAACTCATTTAGATGTATATAATGTATAAATTGGAATTTGAAATTCTGCCTAAACATCCTTATTTTTTAATAATGCAAGAGCTGCTCGAGGGAGCAGCATAACTGAATACAGATGAAAGTCTTGAAGGTTTTATTTTTGAGAAAAGACAACGTCTGCTTTGAACCTTTTTGAAATGGTTGACTCTGCATGTAGGGCCTCCAGATCTGCCTCTGGGGAGATCAGCTGACAGTGTTTGTTTTGCGATGGTCCATGCTGAGTGTGGCAATCCTCATGTAGGCGTGTTACAAACACAACACCTGAGTGATCGTATGCAACTTAATACAATGCTGATGACACAGAGATAGTCTATTTAAAGTTTATGTGGGAATATTCAAAAAGATGAGAATAAGTATTATTACCATCACTAGAATACGTAGAATTGCTGATGCTCCAATAAGCATCAGTAGAATAAAATTATGATTCTGTCCCAGTTGGGATATTTTAAGGAGTTTAGCTTGAAAATAATAAAATAAGTGAACTATTGTTCCGCAAATTCACCTTTGATTATTTTTAAAATGGATATAGGCATCAAGATTATTATTGCTCACAAAAACTAACAAAATAACAAAAACTAGAATAGAAAAAAATAATTTCGTTAACTGAAATTAAAAAAAAAATTAGGCTTTCCCAAAAAATTATAACTAAGTAAAACTGGAATGCAGGTTTACAAAACTAACTAAAATGAAGTAAAACTTCAGAGAAAATATCCTTAGTTTTTGTTTTTGTCATGGTATCTTGGATTGATATTGAATCTATCTTTCAAGATCTATGATCCCTCTTCCTCGACCCTGTTGCGTGCCAGACTGCCAGTCAGTCCACGCCCCTCTCCTGGTGATGTAAATCATGGCGGTGAGGGCTAAAGTCGGGAGAAAGTGGCAAAGACTAAAACTAACACTAAAACTAATAAAAACTAAACTAAAACTAAACATTTTTGAAAAATAAAAACTAAACCAAACTACAAAACTTTAAAAAACAGCATCTGGCATTTCTTGGTTGCCACGAAGGTGTCATGTGATTAAAATAATTGCTGTATATGTGGACACTGATACACTTAGTCACTTTGAACTGCAATGTGTTTACAAGAAGTAGAGGCCACAAAGCTGAAAACATAATAAATCACAAACTCACAGTAAAGGAAGAGTTGAACGAGAGAACGCCCTCTCCATTTTGCTCTTGCGCTCATTTTTGGTTGTGGTCTCTATCCAATATCCTTATTTATTTTTGCTGTTATCACAGAAAGAAATTATCAGTTTTGCTAAAGTTATTTATTTTGTTGAAATTCAAAGTGGATTTCAGATTTCTACACGTGTAATTTAAAGATGAAAATATCTTGAACAAGAAGGGTTTTGTATATTTAGTGGCAGAAAAGGAGAAGTGCCACACTGATTGTTATAGATTGGAGCCTCACTAGTGTTTTATTATTATCATTACTTGTTTTATTTTCTTTTTTTGTTCTTTATGATGTTTAAGTGATGCACTCAATCTGGAGCAAATGCTCCTTATTTTCTCTTCTGTGCCTCATTGTATTGTTTTCCAGCTTTTGTAGCGCATTCAGTTTCATTGTAAATTTTTGTAAAGTATTTTAATTAGCATGTGTTCAGGTTGAGGTTTGAGTTCTCGCAAGACTAATTCCTTTTGTCTTTATCATTAATTCATTCTGACTTGCACTGAGATGTCAATTGACAATAAAAAAAAAGCTGCCTTTCCTGTAGAATCTGGGCTTTATTTACTCTCCACACAAGTACTTTATTACTCTGTCTTTCTTTCAACATTTTTTCTCTTTTCTTTTTTTCTTTAATCTAATCTGCCACTGAATTTGGTTTTGAGATCATTAATCATGTAATCTCAAAGACAATGTGTCAACAAGTTCCAAGACCAAATTTCCACACGGAAAATTTGCCGGTCCTTTGCCTCCTCTGATGGAAGTGATGGATTGTAGTGAAGTAAAGTCACGTGCATACAATCTCAACATACACTGAAACTGTCATATACAGTATTAAAGACATGTAGCCTTGTTTTAACAGTAAGACTGATAAATCACCCCCAGCCAGAAAAGAAATACTTTCTATGGTTATGTTGCACATCATCATGGATACATTGATTAGGAGTCAATGGTTACACCTTATTTGAAAGGATGTGCATAAAACTGACATGATACCATCATGACAATGACATGACAACATGATGAGAATCTGTTTAATGTTAATTACTGTTGTTAAGTGTCACAGGTAAATAACAGCATTTTTAATGGGGGATAGGTAGATTGAATTTTGACACCTATGACATCTGTCTGAATATTTAAGATTTCTTTATGTTGGTGGCACTCTGTAAGTGTTGAAGAGTTAACTATTAATTGTTACATATTTTCCCTTTTACTTAGTATTATCTTTATTTAGTTACAATGACATATGTGCGGTGTAACCCACTCTTCTTTTTTCCTGAAATTACTGACTACTCCCGAATGTGGAGCAGTGGTTAATGACAGCCGCAGTCACAGGACTTCATTTATGATCACCTGGCACCCTCTTGTGGTTAAGACTAGCGGTGCAGTTTCTGCTTCTTTCATGTGATAAGGATGCACAGGTGACCATTTATGTAACATAATGATGATTAACACTGAACTAACTGCATCTTCCAGTATTATTAAGTTGTTTTCTCAAATTCCATACAATGTTAATAATGAGTTTTTGTGCCTGTATCGTGCACTGGTGAACTGAAACTAAAAGTTTGCCTCCACCTGCTCTACCAACGTGAGACATTAACAGTAATACACCAGATAAAATAATTCATTAACCACATTCAGTTTCTGTAACTTCAAGTAGCCTAGATTTTGATAATAATACTAATTTTAATTAGGCCTAAGTAAAACTGGTTGACGCTGCTACTACTGGTGATGTAACTGCAATTTGTTGTAAAGTGAACAAACTTGCATTGTAATACCTCGAGTCACCACAAGAGGGTACCAGGGAAACAGTAGATTTACATTTAGATTTTAGAATTCCAGCCTGTTTTAGTGTAACAGACAGGCTGCCGTATGCTCAGGGTTGAGAGGGTTACTTTGGAAATGTAATAGGTTGCAGACTACTAGTCACCCTATTTAAATTGTAATTAGTAATGTAAATATCTCAATTACTTTATCAAAGTAATGTGACATTACATTAGATTACTTTTCTAAATTTCTTACTAATATTTTCAGCTGTTAACCATTTTCAAATGTTTAACCCAGGCAGTGGTAATGGCAGACGTGGGGTGCTACAAATTCAAAAAGGAGAACCAACAAAAAGCATCAGAATAGCATCAAACTTTACTAAACAGCTTTGACTAGAAATGGCAGATGAAGACATTGTGCACATCAAAAACATGCAAAGCAACAAAATAAATATTGACATATTGCCTAAACTTTTTACAGAAAATATTCACATGTAACTCCCTTTGTAAATATTAACATTTTCAGAAGTAACTGTAATACACATTCTTTCAGTAACGGTAACTGATTACAATTACATTTATTTTGTAACTAAATTACATAATTTTGTTACATGTAAATACTCCCCAACACTTTGTATGCTATTCATAAAAACACCATACGGTATGGCCATCACATTAAGTACATTATGTGTACATAAGTCGTACATATCAAATGCCAAAACGATATTTAGATGTGCTTCTGAAAAATGTAAACAATTTAGACGGAAGCGCGATGCACCTACTTGACAGCGATGCTCTTATTTTGTATGGAACCTCGCGGGACTTCCGGACGTTAGCTAGTGCCGTTAGCTTGATTTAGCTCCGTCCATCAGTGGCGCTGAGCGGAGAAAACAGAGTCCAGGTGGCCAAGAGGATGATTTACGTTCACGCACTGTTGCGCCTGTCAGGATACTCTTGATGAAAAAAAATGTCAACCGCAACTTAAATTTCCAGTCTTCGGTTAAGTAGAGAAAAAAAAGAAAAGAAAAGAAAAAAAATCTTTGGAAGATTTTATTCATCCTCAATCTGCGCAGCACTAAACGTTAAAGAAATTGTCAACTGAAAAGCGGCGTAGAAGTTGTACGTCATTTATTGAGGTGAGTGTTACGTCTGTTTTTACATTTTGTGCCTGTTGGACGTTCAGTTTGGGCATATAACAGTTAGCTGCTGTGCAGTTGAAGAACATTGAGGGTTTCAGCTGTCTGAATGAGTCCGCGGTGGCAGCGTGCGGTCAGTGTGCTGGTGTGAGAAGGAAGGATGAGGCGTTTAAGTGAACAGCCTGCATACGCGGTGAATATCAAAGGAAACATACAGAAGTGTGCGTGTGCGCGCGCGTATGAAATCTTTACTATGTTGATTTATTTGTGTGTCTTAGTGATTGCTGATTAAAGTCAGTCATTCTGTTTGTTGCGCAAATGGAAGACAGGACATTTAATTAGACTTAATGACTGTGAAGAGCTCAGTCTGCTTCTAACAAGTGTGTCAGTCACATTTAACCTGCTTTCTCTCTGTCAGTCTATTTATGTATTTATTTGGCTCTGAGCTAATGTACAGAGGTGACTCAGGTGAGGATGTGCAGAGTGACTGAGTGTGAGCAAGACTACCTTTATGTAGTTTGGCCGTTCCTTTGAATAATCCTGCCTGGATTATTCTGAAAAGGAGGTGAAATGATTTCACAGCAGGTCCAGGTTGTTGTAGCAGCAGTTGATCTCTTCCAGCTGAAATGGTGCAGCAGGTTATGGCACCACCAGCAGCTTTTGAATACCCTTGAGCCTTGAAAGTTTGGTAACATCCCTTGTTTGTGTTTCTACCTCATCAGACGAAATCACATGATGGGAGAGAAATCCCAGCCTTGCAGTAACAAAAGCCCAAACCACTTGAGTGGTAGAAGTATGTCTAATATCAGCTCTGAAACATTTTTTTTTTAATTTACATGCATTTTTTTAAAGGATTCTGGTTATAAGACCCACCCTAGTGCATTAAAACATCCTGTTTGAGTGTCTGGTAATGGTAGGCTTAAATTTTGAAAAAGGTCGGCTATACAGTGTAATAGTTTCTTAAGTCCATTTATCATCCATGTGCAGTAAATGCATGAAAGTGTTTCACTGTTCCAGCCAGGCTAAACAAACTTATCGTCACCTATGAATGAACGAGTGAATGAATGAAAATATTAACACTGGTATTTTAAGTACATCACCACTACCAGTGTGACATCACGGGAGCAGAACGGGAGGAGCACGCTGGTTATGACACCCTAGTATCTTAGCAACAGACAGCATCCTTTTAGCTTGCCGCTCTGAGAACAAAACCACCTTTATGGACAAAAGGTGCTGTGCCGTTTATCTGTGCTTATAGCTTTCAGATATGACGCAGGTTATTAATGAGGAAGGTATAATAATAGCTGCTCAGACACATTTTTTTTATCACCATCAAAAAGTGCTTTAATAAGTGTGTGTGTTTAATTTCTTTGCTTTTCCTTGCCTCTCCATTTTGGAGGTTCAGTGCTGGCTTTGATCTGGGCTCGGGAAACTGTGTGTGTAAGTGTGTGTGTTCTAATCACTGAGGTGTGAGGCCGTGACCCACACCAGGGTCATGCTGCATTCTCAAGGTCTGAGATTATGCATATATTTATGTTAACATTTGCGTTTTGCGTTTCTTCCTCAAACGTTTTTCCAGCCAAACAGGCTATCATCACTCTGGATAAATCAAACTCTCTAAACTCTAGCTGACATATTGTAATTGTGATTAGTTAATTATTTGCAAGCAGGCTCACTTTCGTGTGTCCTTCTCTCCCTTCTTTTTTGTTAAACATATAAAACGTGAACATTGAAATGTCGCCAAATATTCTCTAAATTCAAAGTCTTTTGCAACATTTTTCCCTGAATTATCCTGTAAACCAGTTATTTCTGTGTAGCACTGCACACTCTGCCTGACAACAGACATGGACACCCAGTGTGTTTCTAATGTGCAGCGGTGTTTCCAGTGCTAATTAATTACTGTGCTGCTTGTCACTAGAAGACGCTCAGAACAAATATTTTCTCCTGTAATTGTAAGACTTTCAGGAGACCCTTTAAAAAACTTGCATGTATTCTGATCATTCGCTGTTCATCACTACAGAGACCTCAGGGGAGAGACCCCTTTTTCACCACAGGCTGCTAAAATATCTTGTGATTTTTTTTGTGAACTTTATTATAGAGGATTAAGTCTGTAGATTTTGGAGATCCCTGTACCTGTGATCAGGTTAAATGTCTCAGTTACACAGTGACAGATTGTAGCAAGTGCTGAATTTATTGGACTAATTCTGTACAGAAATGTATTCCTACTGACTTTGGGGAATGGCTGACTTTTCCTCACACTATTTCCCCTAACTCAATTATATTTTGTGTTTTTGTTTGGTATTATATACTGTAGTTTGATATCTTGGTTGTCAGTGAATTGTCTTGCAAGCATGAATTTGGAAAATACACTCAAAATTTTCCTTAAAAAAATTGTAACAACCTTTTTGATACCTTACAGTAACATTTATCATAATCAAGAGGCGACATCAGGTCATGTTTTTGATATGCCCAATATGGAATTGCAAGGATTAGTCAGTTAATTAATCAGTTGATTGAAAGAGAATTAATGGACAACCACTTTGATAACTCATGTGTAGTTTTAGTTGTTTTATGGGAAGAAATGTTGACGTTTGAAGGTTTCAGTTTCTAATATGCGAGCATTTTGGGCTTTTCTTGATCTAGCTCACAAAGTGATAGTAAGTATATTTTTTCGTTCTGGACTATAAAAAAAAGACATTTAATGATGTAAACTTGTGCATTTTTCACTATTTGGATGCTTTACAGCCAAAACAAAACAATCAAGACAAATTATATGAGGAGAAAACAATAAATTAACTTTTAAAATAATCTGAAAATTGATCATTTGTTACAGTAAATGTTGATTTTAGCCAAGGTCCAACACAGCCTCTGCTGTACTTTTAGGGCTGCTAATTAGTAAATAACAACATGTCACCAACACATTAAACTAAGATGGTGAACATGAATGTAATGACATTGTACCTGCTAAATAAAAGCATGCTAGCATATTTACACATTTAGCTCCAAACACACACAACTGTGCCAAGAACAACCTCACAGAACTGTAGACTCTTATTTTGTTTTTTTTGTTGACCATATTCACAGGATAGCGCACTTGTTTGGCTTGCATCTTTGTTTTATCAGGTCAGTTTCAGCCTCCAGTACTCAGAAGTTATCCGAATGTTCAAAATGTTTAATTATACTGTGAGATATCAGAGGGCGCTGATGGTTAGCCAAGAAACAGCCAGTGTGGGATGATATGTAGGTGTGTATGAAAATACATTTATTCGACCTATTTCTCTGTGTTTCCTTTCTTCCAGGGGAATCAGCTGTGACCTCATACCATGGCCTACACTCTAGGTTCGGCCAACGACGGCCAGACGCGCAGTGTCGCACCTCAGCACTGCGTCACTCGGGTGGAGCTGTCTGTCACCGCAACCAGCCTGCTGGACCGAGATGTAGCCTCCAAATCTGACCCGTTCTGTGTTCTCTTCCACGAAGTGGATGGAAACTGGGTGGAGGTGAGGATGAAATGATGATGGGATAAAAGGAGAGAGAGGAGGGGGAGGAGGAGTTACTATAATAAAGGATAGGAATGAAGAAGAAGCATGATGTTGCTTCAAAACCAGCAGAAGATGAAAATGTTTCAGGTTGACAAGATAGAAGAACAGAGAGATAATACATTAATGTTCAGACCATGAGAAATAAACACATTGTGTTGCACTGGGAGTGGTAAATATGTCACAAAGCTGCCCTCCCCACCTGTTTAGCTTGGATGAGTGACTGTCACTTTGTCATGTGGCCATCGCTCTGACGCTATGATGGCAACCAAACAACGTATCAAGGGTGTAACTCTGCATTCAGCCCAGTGTGTGCTGGAACACGCACCGATCATTGACAACATGCAGCACAGGACAAGCTAAGAAAAAAGGAGGATGATCAAAACTGGGATTTGTTAGGCAATACAGTACGCTGCCAAATGGGAATATGTTGCCACTCTCGCAATATAAATAATTTAAAGCGTGTGTTGGTATGATGTTTATTTCTGTGGAACCGCAGAACAGACAGAGTCCAGAAAAAATTTCCCTGCCGAGACAATTACAGACAAGTATTAGCCTATCTTATCTTGTGTAGGAGACAAAATAAATGAGTCCTATTGGAATTACAATTAGAGTTGATTATTTAAATGAGACTTTACAGAAGATTTCAGACTTTCAGTGAAAGGGCAGTTTATATGTACCAGGGATGGGCATTTTAAGCAAAAGTGCTCTTCGACAGTCACTTGGCATCATTTGACAGCCATTTGAAAAACGCTGGAATAAAAGTGTGTTTTAAGGTTTGATTTGAAAACAGTTGGTGTGGGGGACAGTCGAACATGTGGAGGCAGAGCAAAATTGAGCTTTGGCGCTTCTACTGAAAAGGCTCGGTCACCCCCAAGCTTCAACTTTGACCTCGGGACAGTCAGAAGCAACTGATTGGTAGATCTGACTGACTGGTTTTAAAAGGTCAGAAAGATAAGAAGGAGCCAGTCTGTTTAAAGATTTGTATGTCAACAATAAAATTTAAAATCAATCCTAAAACACGCAGGGAGACAGTGAGGGGATGCTAAAATGGGGGAAATGTGCTCATACTTTCCCAGTTTAAAGACGAGCTGCAGCGTTCTGAACAAGTTGTAAACGATTAAGAGAGGCTTGGCTTGCACCAAAATAAAGTGCATTACAGTAATTAAGATGTGTTGTAATGAAAGCGTGCATAATCGTCTCAAAATCATTAAAAGACAAAGAGGACTTCACCTTAGGTAAAAGCAGAGTTGGAAAAGCTGGATTTTACAACTGAGTTTATCTGTTGGTCCATTTCAAAATCCTTATCCTTTATAACCCCCAGAGTTTGTTTTAGGACAAAATCATAGTCGCATGAACTATTAGATTTTTAAGTAAATGATCATTCGAATATTCAAAAACCATTACCCATCTATAATACAGAAATCATCAAATAAAGTCAATCGATTGATCAGTCAGTATATAGGCCTACATAAAAGGGGCTGGACCCACAAAAAAACATTGAATATTTGCTGTTGCTCACCAAAGTCCAAAGAAAGGAGTCTAGAGAAGTCAGGATAGTCAGAAAACATATGAAAAGTCCTGCAACAATAATAATAGTCCTGATTTTTTGTTTGTGGAGCCTTCTGTCACACTTGAGTTCTGTTGACAAAGTTCGATGAGAATGTTTGATGAAGAGTTTTCTCATGTTTTAGAAAAAGAAAAGCTCAAGCACTAGGTTAGAGATGCTCAAGACGACCGTGGTAATGAGGTATCGGTGTGTGTGGGCAGCTGCCATAAGACTCTGTAGCAAACTACTGGTCAGCAGGGTAAGTTGGCTTTAGTGTATGTATGTATGTGCATGTTTCCCTGTGTGTGTGTGTAGGCGAATGCCTTGGGTTATAGCTAGCTGTCGGTCAGCAGGGCATGTGCCTCCGATGTGGAATTGCCAACGGTTACTATGGCAACGGGATGGGAAACAAAAGCTCAGTGCTCCTGGAGTGAGGGAACGACAGAGGAGGTGAAATGAGGCCCAAACCTTTTTTCTCGGATATTATCCACAGCTCGCTGTTCCTCTCACACCCCAGCTTTCTCGCTCTCTCTGATCCCCTCCTGTTAGCTTTGTTTTCTCTGTCCTTCAGTCGTCTTTCTCATCTCTGTTTCTGTCTCTCTCTGCTCCACCGTCTGCCTGTCTGTCTGCCTTGTGAGATAGAGGTGTGAGAAATAGCTGGGTCCATTCGGGTGAAAGGGAGAGAGAGGGGGTAAGAGAGGGTAAGAGTGTGAGAGCGTGAAGATGTGAGAGAGGGAGATGAGAAAAGGGTGGAGGGAAAGAGAGTGTGAGGAGAAAATTAAAAAAGAAAGGGCTGAGAACGAATTGAGACGGACAAAGGTGAGAACGTGAATAAGTGAGAGATAGAAAAAGACGTGACACTGAGCATCGTGAATGAACGAAACCATAATGAAAAAATATGATAGCAGCTAAAACTGGTGTTAGAGCGGCTTGCAGGAACATGACAGGCCTAGAGAAAAAGGGATCTCAGTTATGTAAATGACGTGGCACTCGGTTAGCTGACTACTTGGGCTATTTTCTAAAGTCCTTGATTTTTTTTTTCCTACACTCCAGCTCCAAATCCTCATACAAACCTTGACACGTGTTATGGATACAGATGTGTGGCTGCAAGTACGAATATACGTTTGACATTATGCCTAAACCAGTGGGGTTTAAAGTCTCATCTCGTGTGCGACTGTGAGGTCTTGTGTCGCCTTGTGATGTCATTTGCAGGATCAGTTTGTCTGACACCGAGGGATGTTTTTAAAGGACATTTCTGCTTTATTATGCGCCGTTAAATGAAGCATATAAAGACAGGAAGCTGAATGACAAGGTCCTTCAACAAAACCATTTTTAGGACACTTCCATGTTAGCCTCCTCTGTTAGCTCACTTTTTAGCGTAGGGATTCAACAAACCAATCTATGAATCCACAAAGGTGAACGTTGGATCAAAAAAGCTGCTCTAATCAATATTTTTCTGTTAACAGTTGTGTGCAGTGGGAAGAGGTGATGTTCCTAATGACAAACAAACAGATAATTGTCATTCTATTCAGCAGCTTCCTTCAGCTCTGAGAGCATCGTTGTATCTTTCAGCTCATATTTTTGGTTTTATGGCTCTTAACTTTACCGATCACGTTCACTCTCACTGCTCTCATCACCACCACTTTCAGCGGCAGCAGGCAGCTGTTTTAAGCGATAAACTTTCTGATTAGTTTACCGTTCTCTAGCTGCCCAGCACCGAACAGCTAACAAATAAACAACTAGCTTATGAAGTTAATTAAACATTTAGCTGCTAAAAAGAGTGAGATTTCTCTTGGATTTTAGTTAAGAGCAAAAAGAGAGTGAGCAGTGGATTTGATTTTTCCGGTGTAAGCAACTGTTTGCCTGTACGTCCACCATATGAGCTTTTAAAAGTCATGATGTCTAAAGCTTGTTGTGTTTAGACGTACCCAAAGGCCTTAAAATAAATGTTTGCTTTGATGCTGTAGATTGTCCAAGCAAATCCTTTTTGTCAGTAACTTTTCTGATGTCTCAGTCTTTGAAACTGTTTGGGCTCATCTACCTGATTTGACTCTCCTGACACACACACAGAACACAGAAACTAAACCTCATCTCGTTATATTCTAGTGGCTGTTCGCCATTTTTAAAGTCCCAAGTTTACACTCTGGTGCAAACCATACACACATTTACCATAAATGTCTATGAAAGTCCTTTAAGACACAAATCAAAGCTTTCAGAATCACATTCATGCTTAAACTCACTTTTGATAGTTGTGTGCAGTCAGATTTCAAATCATTGTAGGTCCTTGAGCTGTCAGACTACTCTCCAGTTTGCACCAATAAACCCTAAATAATTGCCCATAAAATTTTTTTTTTTAAACC
>JAQFJA010000023.1:5282642-5296409 GCA_029874485.1 Naso brachycentron
ACTTTCCTCAAACTTGCTCACAACATACATGCTAAACCACTTATGATTTGTAGACTATTTAGTAAAACATTTTATTTTTTAAAATTATAACACTGTTATCCTTATCAAGTGGTATCTCCAAAGGGATCAAGAAAAATCTGAGGGATGGTAACATTAGAACAAAACCCCCTAATAAAAAATAACCCTGATTCCAAAAAGTTGAGACTGAGATGTTGGGAAAAAAAACCAAAAATGTCAGTAAAAACAGAATTCGTAACACTTATTTGATAGTCTCTTGTTGACACTCAAGTCAACAGTAAATATTTAGTTGCATGTCAACCGTGTGTCAGTTAATATTCAACAACACTCGTTCAAAGGACGAGTAACAGGCATTCAACTGCCAGTTGACTACTGGGTGCATTTCAAGTGATCTCCAGATTTGAGAAGGTCCAGCTGAAGAAACAGACAACAAATTACCACAAACCACTTCAGTACAAGACAAGCCCCCCCCAGTGTCTTTCTTTAACTCTAAACAAGTCTTCTTGGTGCCTAAATCGAAACATTTCATCTTATAAAAATGGTTAAAATGCAATACATATAATTACTGCATGAATGTGTTCTGTTAATAGGTAAACTTTTACTGTTTCCAGCTGTTTGTCACTTTATTTGGAAAGTCCTAACATGTCTACAAATGCTTACTAATGACAAATGTCTACTAATAGTCTGTTGGTAGTCAACTATTGATTACTGTCATGCTTTTTAATCATATGTTGACATCACACTGTTGACTCTCAACTAACAATAGTCAATTTGCTAAACTGATTTAGAAAATGTTGACTCAGTGTACAGATAATTAGTTGAATATTGGTAAATAACCTGTTGCAACAAATCATATTGACAGTCAACACTTTTGTTGAATATTAGCTGACACACTGTTGACATGTGACGAAATATCTACTGATAACATGTGGAGTGTCAACAGACGCACACACTTACATGCACGCACGCGCACACACACACACACACACACGTGTACACAGTAAATACACAGTATGAGGGAAAGTCTTTATTTCTCTCTGCTCAACAAAACAAAGCTTCGTGTCTGAGACTGAAGCAGACAGTCCGGCATCTTTCCAGCATGATGTGACTTTGAAACAAACTAATTAACATAATTAACATGACATCAAACAAATAAAAACATTATTTTTCAAACCTGTCACACTTTGGCATTTAGCCCAAAGAGAGATAGAGAAGTGTGTCCTGCCCCGGCTCTCTCTCCTCTGCTGCAAGAGCTAAAAGGTGTGAGTCATGTGACAAAGTCTAAACCAGTCTCTTCCTTTGCTCCACAGCTGTCAGTCACAACAGCACAGCTTGCAGTCGCTGTGGCGTGGGTTGGGAGGGGAGGTGGGTGTAGGGGGGGCAGGATGTCGTCGGGGTAGGCAGTGCGGGATTGGTTGCTCGGCTTAAACTGTGTGAGATGTGATTGAGGGAAGGAAGGGTGGAGGTGTCATGTTTGAGTGCCACAATAGCAAAAAAAAAAAAAAAAACACAAACAGATGCACAGATTTAGTTCATAATAGAGTTTATATTGGTTTTACTACTTTTTACATTACTGGGCTGAACTTTGTCTGGTGACAAAGAGCAACAGTACAACTTGCAGCTATGAAAACACAGATATACAGAAAATATTAGGTGTGTGTGTTGCCAGCGTATTACTCTACTTTGATATGAACGTGTGAGGCCGGCAGGTGCGCTTCTGCAGGCTCTGTCGTGTTAGAGGTTCTCCATGTCAGTGTGCATATATGTGACCTTTAATCTCTGTGTTTGCATGTCCTGTGTGAGGTTACCTTTGTTGACTGTTTGCAAGCTGCTCTGAAGGCATGCAAACACACTCTAGAGGTTGTGTGTCGTGTGTTGTGTGTGTGTCTATCTGTAGGCTCTGCTGTGCCGGGGGTACGGCAACATGATTGCATCCACGCTACCTTCGCTGTCCGAGCTGCTGTCAGAGTCGCTGCTGCCAGAATAAACCCAGAGTCCCGGTAAAACGCCGACACACACGGCGGCTGACGGCAGGTGCAAGACGCCTTGAGCGGAGCTCAGGGGAGCCGAGGAGGTCTTTGCTGTCAGGCCGGGGACTGTCTGTTGGTCTTCAGCTCCCCCTGCTCCTCCTCCTGCTCCATCCTCCTGTTCTGAACAGCACAACAAACTTTCAGACTCAGAGCTTGTAAACACAGACGCTGCTGAATCAGGCTGCTTTTAATGGGTTTTATTTGCAGTGGCTGCTGCTTTTTGGTCTGACTGCTTTGATAACCTACTGTACACTACATGCTCAGCAAGTCGCACATTGTCAGCATCTACCTGGTGAACTGGCAAGCATTTTGCTGGACATGGAATGAGGTAAATATTTTGTAATCCATTCCCATAATACCTTTATAAGGAAATAATAGGAAAATGTTCTGTTTTCAGATCACTTTGCTACTTCCAAGTGACCCAGACAAAAAGAAAATCAGTGTATGCAACTGCAGTCACAGTGAAAACTGATATTTTAAGGAGTTATAACAGTTGCTGTATTTGATACTTTGGTAATTAACAGTAAACACGAAACTTGACATCTGCACAGAATAAAGAAGTTGAGGATTTTTATAAGAACTCATACCTAAACTTTGCTCATTTTTAGCTTTACCCAGTAACACCTACCATTCTTCAGTGTGACTGCTCCACTGGATTTACTGTGAATCATTAAGATCAAACAAACATTTGGCTCTGAGCTTTCTGTAAACTGGTTTATGTTTTTTTTTAGGTTTCTGATGAGAGGCAAGCCTGCCTAAAAATTAAGACAATGTGGTGCAACTGAATGTTTAGGACACTCTCACACTGCAAAGACAGTCAGTCGTCCACTGCACTGCACATATACACAAGCAGTACAGGAAATGTCAGAGATGCAACACTCAAAATCTGCCCACATCAGACAGACGTCGCTTCTTAAAGCTCTCAGCTGTAACCCACCCGTGTTTCTCTCTCCATTTCCTGTTGTCGTCGTCGTCGCCGTTGTTGTGATTTCCACCTTCTGTTTCTTACTGCTGTCTGATGACTGGGAAGAACTTGGTGAGCAAACAAAGAGATTTTGAAGATTTAAAGCTGCTCTAACCAAGACTTGCATGTCAACAAAGTATAAAATGAGTGTTGCACAGTAAATGTGGTCACTCATAATGACAAACCCATAGAGAGCAATCACCTGAGTCTGCAGTTCCCTCTGCGCCACAGAGTGTTTTTGGCATCTTTGAGCTCAAACATTTGATTTTATGACCACAAAGTTTTCTTGAGGGGTGTAGGCCTTGACCAATGTGGGATTTTCGGGGCTTATACTGATACCGATATCAGAGAGCAAGAAAGTTTCGATATCCGATTTATCGGCCGATATTATATACATGTAATATCCTCTGAATGTGGTTATTAAATACTTGTGACGAATATGTTTTGAAGGCTGGATAACTAGCACACTTTATTCCAAACATCAGTGCACTGAACAGTTAAGACTTCACTTATTAGTTTTTAAATAACGGACCGCGCTCTACTGGACAAACTACGTAAGTGCTCCGTTTTAAATCATGACAACAAACATTTTTTCAGCTTCAAAAAACAGTTTAAATGTCGGTGCATATCGCAAAACATAATCGCTGATACCTATACATCTGGGATAGGCCATTATCGACCGATTATATCTACAAACAGATGTATCGGTTGGGCCCCACATGGTTGTTCAGTCTTGACACATATATTGTTTTAAAAAAAATAAAAAAATAAAAATAAAATAAAATAAAATAGTACACTCAACTCCCGTAACTATCCCTAAATCTTTCAGAGGGTGGATATGGGATTGGCCGAAAGTTTGAGGAATACCTAAATGCAACTTGAGATTAAAATTTTTTTAGCACTGAGGAAATTTGGTTTCAGTCATATTAGAGACATTGTTGGCCAAGAGTGGCGGTTGTTTTCTGAACAAAACAAAACAAAACAAAACAATAACAAAACAAACAAAACAAAAAAAACACCACCACCATCACAACAACAACAACAACAACCTAATAACCAACTCTGCTTGCCCAACATTGAACAGCAGACAAAATTATCAACTGGCTGGTTTGCTGTTTTCAAATTAATTCTAATATATTTCTTAGTGTCTGCAGGATGGGTAAGCACACAACTACTACTTACTACAACTTTAACAGGTGATCATCTGTCAGTCTTCTGCTATCACCAGAGAGGATCTGTATTTGTATACCTGCGTCTCTTCACAGCTCCGGCCAATAAATGAGCCTGAGACAGGTGGCTGGTCCTTTGCTCCGCCCCCGAGTGTTTAGGTGCTGCCTTCTTCTCAGGCTCTTTGCGGCTTTCGGAGGACACTTGCTTTGCTAGAGCGCTGTGGAAAAACAAAGTTAAGGTGGATAAACCGTGATGGAGCATTTGAGAGAGAGCAAAGAGTGAGGCTTAGGGGCAACGAGTGAGGCAAGAGCCACTGTGCTGCAGTCTACTCAACAAGTACCATTGTGTCCTCCCTTCAGGGGAGGCCATTACATCTTTCAGTGTGCTGGAAAAAGTGACACAGTTGGAAGACTAAGAAAAGCACTTGGAAAGAGAGAAATGACACTGATGAAGAATCTAAAAAAAGACCAGGAGATGAACAGAGCTCAAGAGACATGAAATCGGGTCGTGATGCAGTGACACTAGAAAACAGATCAAGGGACACTTAAAAAGACAAAGCACACAAGATATGAGACCAAACACAGCAGATACAAAGTGGAGCATCATGTTTATGTAAATGGTAAATAAACTGCATTTATCTAATACTTTTCTGGTAATTCATCCACCTGAACCCATTACAGCACAGGTGGCTTCTCCACCAAGAGCCAACCTGCTCATCAGGAACTCGTACATCCGCATTCACACACTGAACAGCCCAAAAAAACTTCACCATGCAGACTGGAAGAGTCAGAGACCAACCCACCAACTCTGTGATGAGAAGACGACCTGTTCAAAAGCCGAGGCACACACAAGCAGCCCTGAGTTTTCACTTCATTAACCACACCTGTGTCTGTGTGTGTGTGTGTGTGCGCGTGCACTCTGTGTTCACAGCAACTGCTTTAAATCATCACCGTAGTTACCAGCCCATGATACAGTTTCCACGACAACCCATTTTCCCTCTTCATCTGCAGACAGACCTGTCCGTCACAACCCTGTCTGTCCACAAAGACAGAGTGACAAAGAGGAACTGACAAAAATCACAGGGCCACAACCAACAGCTAAAGGTACTGGGCATCGGAACGATCACCACAGGTCTGTTCATGGAAGTGTCGGCTCGTTTGCAAATGCAAATTAAGCCTCCGTTTTCCGTCATGGCAGGTTGTTTAGCTCTGCGTGCTCTGATTGGACGATCGGCTGATTGGCCACCGCAGTATGACGTTGAGCTGCATTCCTCTAGAAGTTCACTCTGCTTCAACTTCTCTGACGCATGAAGCTGCAGCTGTCAACCGCCTGACTACTCACATTTAAATAAATGGGAGAATGTGCAATATATTGGGATCAAGTAAACGCTGGTTTTTAAAAGATGAGAAACTCACCAAATGTTCAGTCAAGTCCTCTCATGTTTCGACAAGTTAAACAACAGCTTATAACCCGGACACAGCAGTTTGTTTGTTTCCTGTAGCAGCTGAAAGAGCCGTTACTGGGTAAGATGACGTTCTTTAACTTAGTGTTTAAGTGTCAGTACATGAGAGGACACCACCAAACATTCGGTGAGTCTCCCGTCTTTTAAAACAAGCATTGACTGTATTTTTCGACGGACTGTCAAGGCACTCTCAATGCCGCTGCACCTCGGTTGTTTTCAGCTAGCGGTGACGTCAGCAACGAGCTCGCATTCGCAAGACTGCAAAGTTTGTCAAAATAATGCTATTTATCATTGGACATGATCGTAGATATCCTTATTATAAGGTTTAATGTGCAAAAAAACGAACTTCTTCAAGAATGGGGATGCTATCTCCTACAAAGCTAGCTAAGCCAATAAATCAGTCAATACATCGATCAATATTACATTATTACAAAGGTAGATCTTTAAGCTACCATACTTCAAATGTAAATATAGGCCTCAGAAAAATAATATTTGGGCAGGATTATACTAGTAAGGGAGCGAACAACAGTCATGAAATAAAGCTACAGAAAAATGACACAAGTGTTAATGAGCACAACTTAACTAAATGTCAGACTGAATGAACTCACTGAAACAAAGTGCAACTATAATCTGTCTAATGTGCAATAATTTTGCTTTTCAGCTAAATCTTCAAGATAAAATCATCGATCTTTGAGCACAGCATAATGGTGGAATCACACACGTTTATGAGTCGTGCTCAAGGGTGTGTAATGTATGCATGATGCAGTCTCAGCAGGAGCTTGAAAACAGTAGATCTGCGCCTACCTCTGCCAACACACACAAAGCTGCTTATCATACAGTACATGCAACAAGAGACTACCGCTTAGCAGCACGCACGTCTTTCAGCTGCTTACAGCACGAGGAGCCAAAATGACCACAAAAGAGCTTCGGTGCTTACGGAGATACAGAAACACATGATGAGAAACTCCATGGAATGTACAGTATGATAAGAGGGAAACTGTTGCTCTGTTAGGACACAACCACACTCACAACTACGGAGCCATATTTGTAGTTGGCAGCACACACCTGGCACCTGGTCGATTATTCCCACCAATACGTTTATCAAACAGTAACACTGTGACAGGCGCTGCTACTGGTGCTAAAATAAAATGACACATTAATACATCTATCATCTGGCTGAGACAGAAAACCTACGATTTAATGGTTTTGGTTATACTGTCTGTTCGGCACGTCACAAATAAATACTGCGGCCTTTCTGCTGGGTTATTGTAACTTATGGACAAGGTTATAATCATTTTAGATTTTTCATTAGGGGTTTTTTTTTTCATTTTTCAATTTCAGTTTAGCTTCAATTAGTTTTTAAAGCAAGTTCGGGAGTTTTTGAAAATGCTTAGCTTTAATTTTTTTTTTTGTTTTAGTGTTAGTTTTAGTCTTTACCTTTCTCCTGACTTACGTAAAAATATACATATAATATAGATTTTGAAAGATAAATTCAATATCCACCTAAAATACCATGACAACAAAGGAAAATAAAGATATTGTCTCTATAATTTTGTTTTATTTTAGTTCTGTAAACCTACAGTGCATTTTTACTTCGTTATCACTTTTTTTAAAAAGCCTCGTTTTCATTTTTGTTTAGGTTAACGAAATAGTTTTTTCTATTCTAGTTCTCCTTATTTCGACAGTTTTCATTAACGATATTAACTTTACTTATGGGTCCCACTATTTGTCATTTCAGTCTAAAAGTTGTTTAGAAAAGCTCAAAAAGGTGTAAGATTCCAAAAGTTTAGAAAAAAACTAAAAGGAAAGAAAGAAAGAAAAAAGAATCTGTCTCTATCAGCGGGTTACTGTAACGACATCAACACAATTGGTCGTTTCAGAGCCAATCAGTTGTGATCAAATAAAATCCTTGTGTTCTCTCATGCAGGTTGTTCAGCTTTGCTTGGTCTGATTGGCCAATCGGCTGACTGGCCACTGCAGCATGACGACGGATTTCGTTCATCCAAAATTTGACCATGCTTCGACTGTTCACCGCAGGACCACTGCATTTTTTTTGTCCCCTGCAGTCTGCACCAATGCAGGCTCATCAGGCTGCCCGAATTAAAATGAAAGGGAGAATTTGCTTTTTCTGTTTGCTCTGAATTGGCCCTCACACATCTTTACACACCTGATTCTGCCCACCCTCGCATTTCCAGCTGCTGTACATCTGCTTATCAGAAACTTACAATATCAGTTATCACTCACTGAAAGCAGGGGGCGACAGATTAACATATCTAGGCAAACAACCACAGAGGGATAGTGGCTCTCATTTAAATGTGTTTATATAAACGTGGATAAAAGGATATTCTGTATTCCAGCAGTTCCTTCTTCTCCTCGTCCCTGCGTTGCTTCTCCACCAGGCACTGTTGCCGGGAGACCTCGTCCAGGAAGCTGGTCTCATCCTCGTCCAATCCTCTCACCATGTTCTCTGTCACCATGGAAACAAACATGCTCGCATCACATGGCAGTGGAGTGGTTGCATTTTTCAGAAAACAAACCTTTGTAGTTCATTTTAAATCGACACTCGAGTGACCTTAAAGAGAAAAGCAAACCACGAAATCTGGCTGAGGACAAAAAGGTTTGTGCACTTTTAACAGCTTTATTACATTTACTTCAGATTTCAAACACTCACATGGCCATATTTTTAACATGCTAAAAACTGTTTTATGAATAAGAAAGATTTATTTTCAGTTAATCTCTTCATTTAAGGTTATAAAATAATGTACATAAAAACAGGTTGGGGCTTTGTATGGCTGCAAATCTGCAATCTGCAAGAAAAAGAGGTAAAAAAGTTGGTTAAAGAATAAACAACAGTGCCTGCAAGAAAACTGTGTAGTCTGGTCTTTAAGTGTTTTTATGATTACACAAAGGAAAAGTCTTTGAAATAGTATTGATAAACTAGAAACAAATAGCATTCCATTCAAATAACACCCAAACAACAGAAGCAGAACATAGTCACCAGATGTTTAGTGTTTCACTGTCATTTATTAAATGTAGCCTTTGTAAAAACCAGTGTGAGAGGAACCGACAGGCGCGTAATATTTTCCTGTTCTTACAGTTCCTGCTGAATCTTTGCAGAAAATCATCATGAACACTTTACGTGTCAGACACTTGAATTAATACTGCTGTAAACACCACAAAGAGACAGTTCAATAAAACAACATTAAACACAAATCGCACTTATAGTAAACAACATTTGCACTCTAGAAAACAATCAGTTCCAAAGGGATTATGCACTGCTGAGTATATCATTACTCTGGTAATAGGCAAGCATGACATCAGTGGGTTTGCCAGCTACTCCTGTGAATTAGCGCACTGATACGTGACATCAACACGATGTCGATGACTTTCAGTCTGAAATACGAGTCAAGTTTTAAAGATGCCTGATCCTACGTTTCCCATAATGCAATTCTTTCAGTGAAGAAAGAAGTAATGAGATCCATTACTCAAGCAAAAGTATCATCATGATGAAATACAAATACTTTATACAAGTCAAACATCATCATGCTGATGAATCAACTTGCAATTAGCTTTTTAATGCTGTAACATTAAGGTAGAACTAACTTCAAAGGACAATTCTGTAATTTTTGACACAAAGCTTCATTTTTGACCTATCCAGTCCTATTCTTGTTAACAGAGACCAATTTCAGCTCATTGCATGTAGCACAGGGTTTGACTGGCTCACCGCTTAACTGCTAGTGCTAATGCTAATGCTAGCACAAGTCAATGGTACCAACAGCAGTCACTACCAAACTCTGAGTAAACATTCCACAGTGCACCCAAAGCCAGTCCAATATGACGACAGTCGATCGAGGCGAATTCAAGTGTTCATGGAATAATCTTAGAAGAAGAATTTCTTTAATTTGTGACTCTGTTTGGCAACAGGAAGTAAAGAGTCTGGCAGCTTCCTGTCACAGTTGACCCTAATCAGATTCACAAATTAAAGAAATTCAGCCGTAGCTTTACTTCTAAAATTACTTTACGTGACGGAGCAAGAACAGGGAGCAACATCATTATTTAATTGTTTCACAGCAATTTAAAATATCCTGTGCTTCAATACTGTGGAGACAGACACACGTAGTTTCATTTTCATTTTCTTCCTCTGCCTTTCTCCACTCACTGATCTTAAACTCTGGGGGCGAATGCATTGCTGAGAACCTGAGGGCGGGGCTTCAGGGCTCTGTTGACTGCATGTCCACATTTCACGGCCGTCGTCATTGCGGTGTTTTGCTTTGGCAATCGTGTATCTGCAATGTGGTCAACATCTCCCTGCCTTAACGGATGTAAAGAAAAAAAAAAAATATATGATTTCCCCCTAGTTGTGCATTCTGTCTATCAAACTTGTGACAACGTCCCCAGATCTTTGGTTGACTTGTCATGCAGACTGATGTGACGTGCACAGACCCCCCCCTCCCCATCTATACGGATATACCACTAATATCAGGAATTCTGATGTTTCACAAAGAAAAGTGTTTAGAAAGTGTGATGGTGCTTTTTTTGAATTGTAACACTTGATACTGTGATCCCAATTCCAATTTTCAATGTCTGTATGAGTTTAAGAGAGAACATTTTGGCTGAAAGTTGACCAAAACATCATGAATTTTGGACGACCAAAACTGGACTAAAATCATTTCCAGTTTGTTCGTTTTTTTTCCCAACTTAAACTATGAAGGATAAGAAAAACTAAAATGTGACTACAACTAATAAGCATTTTCATCTCAAGACTACGACTGAATATAAAATAGTTGTCAAAATGAACTCTGATGATAAAACAGTCTGTCAACATTTAGTTTGTGTTTTAGTTTCTCTTTTTTTAAAGAACACATTATTTATGATTTATTGCAACTCAGGGACATTCAAGCAGCAACCTGTAATTTGTGCACTAGTTTGCACTGCTGTCAACTTGAAACAATATCCTGTTTTGCATTAAATTTCTAAATTTATTTTGCAATAAATTCCCTAGTCATGGAATGACATACAAAAGGATCAGAGGCTACCTGAACTGATCACTCTGGGGGAGTTTCAGTCCATTTTAAAAGATCGAGAAACCAGTTCTCTTGGGCAATGTGCTTGTTTTTTAAATTGAATTAGTACTGAAACGTTTTAAATTATTTTGACCTGTCATGTGTTCTTGAGTTTATGTTGTAAGTAATTTGTGTTCCTGGAAATAGTGTGTGACTGCTGTTGTTTTGTTCTTGTTGTATTTATTGTTGTAACATTGTTTATGCTGCCCTCTTGACCAGGTCGCTCTTGAAAAACAGATTTCAATCTCAATGAATCTTTTTACCTGGTTAAATAAAGGATATTGATTGATTGATTGATTGAATAAAGAGGTGAAAACTGAAGAAGGTTTTTTTTTTCGAAAAAACAATTAACAGATTAATCAATTATTAAAATAATCGTTAGCTGCAGCCTTACTATCAACAGGAAGTGGACTGGGTAGGTCAAAATGAGGCCAGAATCCCTTTCACCGATTAAATGTGCTCTGTGTTTTTTCTTCCTTCTCTGCAAGGTAAAGAGCTGTAGCTACACACGTTAAAATTTAATTTAGAAACTGAGTGCGAGTGGACTGTTTTAGATTAATAGTACTGATGGGTAGCGCTGCCAACAAATCCTTGGAATGACTGTTGATCTTTATATTACACAACCACTGGCTCTCTGTTTTGGTACAGCAGCAGAAGAAACAAAGTGTTGATTCAAACCCAGATGACAAACTGAGGTCAAAGTCCACCTGAAAAATAAAAGACAGACTCACTGAATTTAAACTGCTCCTCATATTCCTCTTGTTTCTTGTCTTTCTGCTCCTGCAGGCGTTCAAAGAGGGACCGCGGGTCATACTCCTCCTCTGGGGCCTCTGAAAGGTACACAAACAAAAAAATATTTACACACACAGCTGCATGTATTAGAGATTCGATGCACAGTAGATGTGTGTGTGTGTGTGTGTGTGTGTGTGTGTGTGTGTGTGTGTGAATGTTCGTGTTTCTCACCCTCTGGGTCATCGGGTTTCCTGACTTTCTCCCATTCCTCCTGTCTCTTCTTTCTCCTCTCATCAAGCTCAGCTTCTGACACAAACTTCCTACTGAGGTCGACACCCGCTGCCCCTCCACCTGCCATGACAAGTGACCTACACACAAACAACACGCTTCTCAGTATCACATCGAATAATTAATTTTTTACTCGAGACTGGTCATGGCTCCTTTCTGCTGGGCTCTTATGGACACTGAGGTGATAAAGTCTGTAGCAGTGATTTTCCTCTGGGGACCACACTGAAAATTTATGGTTTTAATTGACCTTTTCTTTCTCTATGCAGTCCAGCAAAGAAATAAATCTAACCCATTAATACTCCACTTATGACCCTAAAGTAAAAACCCCTTAAAACAAACAACAACTTCATGTGACCGTTAACAACCTAACACTACTATTCACCGATGCAAATGCTGCATGAATGCAGCTCGTAAAGTTTCAACATGCATGTGCAAACTGCCTATGGACAAGGCAATAACATGCTCCTAGTCCCTTTAACAATCCAACAGGGATTATTATCTTACCACCAAGGCCCCGGTAATAAATAAATCTTTCTTCATATGTGGTGTTTCAGTTGTCCAAACATATCAGCACCATCAGAGCACTGTTTAATAGATAAGATTTTTCCTTAAATTATGATTTTTACTATTATATTACCTTACAAAGGATTTCTGTAACCTTGCAGTAAACCAAGGTCACAATTATCAAAATCACATCCATGAATAGTCACAAATACGTCAAGGCTAAATTGTAGTGTTAGTCTGAGATTATACTAAACGGGAGATGTAAACATAACAGCAGGTAAATAACCGCAGTAACGTGTTATAAATGCTCCCTAGTTAGGAGGATGAGCTCTACCTGCACGGTTTTGGCTCCCCCTTGTGGTCATCTTCATTCATTACACGTAATTTCATTTACAGAAAATTACCGAATTTCAACAACACGATCAAGGGAACCGTTAAGACACCACAACCAATTTACGACGGGAGTTGCAAGTCCGTTGACTTTAATACGAGGTAACGTTTTGCCTCGTGAAGCAAAACGTTTCGTTTTAATCGGCCGCTAAACCACCGTTGATGTTAACTTACTAACGCCGACGGTAACGTCGATAGCCGCTAAAATTAGCCTTAAAAGCCAACCACTGTGCTAACGACAGGATAAATAAACACAGCGATTGATTTGTAATCCAATATAAAGACTCACTGGCTTCCTTTCGTTATAGTTTCGATGCTGAAACGGTAAAGCTGTTGACACGCAGATGCCCGGTGAGCTGCAATCCCCCCGGGCTAGCGTTAGCTTCATTAGCATTCGAGCGAGCAGTTTTCACCGCTGTAACACACACAACATCATGACACGTTGGAAGAGTAACGTTAATACTCTCACAAGCGAGTACACCCAAGTCTCTGCTCACGGCTGTTTCATATCATGCTCAATAATTTTTCTGTAACTTGAACTTACCAAGCTCGGCTAATCTATTAGCGCTCCAGCTCGATGACGGCTTGTGTTGCGGTGAAAATATTCCGTCTTGATTTTCGACGTGCGGCTTCAGTTCCGACCTGTTCTTCGGCGGCGGGACCGACACACATTATTTTCAATAACATTAGAGCTGGCTGGTTTTGGGGTTTTTCAAAATAAAAATAAAATGAGAACAAATATCTTATTTTAATACACAACAACAAACCTACATTTAAAAAAAAACAACTATGAAAACACTATGGCTACTTTGTAAGGTAAAGAAATCTTGGAAATAGATCTTATTTAAAAACAAATCAGAGAATATGGAAAAACATAGAGATGCTGCGGGTGAATTCATAACATCGTCACCCTATTAAAATAATGGCCTAAGTCATATTTTCAAGTTTTTGGGAAAACACAAAAAACTTAACCAAATGCAGAGCATATGATATTTATTAATCATTTCAAACAAAAAGGCCTTGACAGTGGATGACTGTTGACATACATAGAACGTTGTGTGTCAATTATGTAACATTAAAGAATAAAGTGACTTAGGCCAATTTTCGAACATTCCAGTGTGACTTAGGCAACTTTAAACCTGGCTT
>JAQFJA010000023.1:5305547-5319632 GCA_029874485.1 Naso brachycentron
TGGCGCACCCTCGGCGGGGCATTTTCGCACGAAACTTTGACTGCGCCATGATGAATATGTGACACCTCCCCCTGCCGCGCCGCCACACCCATCTCGGCGCAGCGCGGTCTACCAAACTGCCAAACTGACCGTGCACCGGGCTGCGCTGCTCGAAACTTGCACTGCGCCGGCTTCGCCACCCTGCGCCACCCCGTGCCGCGCCACGAAACTAGGGCCCAAATTGTTCCAATGTCTATTGTTATTGTGTTACATGATATGTTTGTATTCCAAACATTAATATGCGATCTTTTCCCAGCTGAGGAAGTCTTATGGAGATGTCTACAGTCTGTTCATCGGTTCCAGACCAGCTGTTGTCATCAATGGGATGAAAGCCATGAAGGAGGCTTTAGTAACCAAGTCCAGTGAGTTCGCTGGACGACCGCAGGACCTGTTCGTCAATTACACCACTCAGGGGAGAGGTAGACAAGACATGATAATCTATAGTGCAGATAATGTATTATTAAACTTTAAATAATTTAATAATAAATAAAAAATAATTTAAAAAAATCAAAATTTTTACAAAGATTTTAGAGCAGATTGTAATTGTAAACCTTCATCAGCATCTTTATCTAAGGAGGGATAAGGGGAAAAAACAAAGGCAAGGGTGACAGTACACAAATGAGTCACGTTGGCAATGTTTGTTTGTGTGATTTATTATCTACTTGGGCAAAGACAGCAGATAGAGCTGTACCTGATAATTGCCTCCAGCTATTGAACCATAACATTCTGCCAAGCAGCCAAAAAGTCATCAACCTTGTCTGCAAAAAAAGAAACAAATTCGTTTATTGTGTACTAATCCTCATCCTAAGTTCAATCAAGTCCTTCATAAAAACAGCTGCCCACTTCATATTCAGCAGGAGGTTTCTATCACTCTAATCACGAGTCTTTTGAAAAGCAGGCTGCTCCACTGTTGTGGTCACTGCAACTCTCAGTGTGAACACATTCACTGCTTTGATACAAAAGAGCACCTGCTTCGCATGGCAATAAAATTCATAAGGTTCATTTGGAGCTAATTTTGATTACTTTTTTTTTTTTTTACAGTTATGAAAACAAGTTCATTAGATAGAACCGGATGGAAGATAGCATCCACCACCAGCAATATGATTTTTTAAATTTTTTTTGTAATCAAAGTTTCATTGATTTTAAACTTGTCCTTTAAAAAAATCTCAATGTATAAAAGTCATATGACTATGTCAGATGGTTGTGCACATATATCAACATTTAAATAGATAGATAGATAGATAGAAAGATAGAAAGAAAGAAAGATAGATAGATAGATAGATAGATAGACAGACAGATCTATTAGCTGTTTTGCTAGTTGATAAACTAAGATGAAGAACTTCAGCCTGTGAAAAACTATGGCACTGTGTCTTCAAGTGAAAAAAAAAAATTATTTATTTATGAACAAAGGCAAACAGACCAGACCATATCTTCATCAGGGTCTGACAAACAGCCAGTAAGTTTCAATTAAATAAGGTACCAGCCTCGATGGCTTTCCACTCAATAGATAGGGCTTTGTATATGAACAATGGAGGGCAAGCACCATGGGTTTTTCCTTAGTGGTCTGAGAAAACTTCATGGAATTTGCTTTTTGTGTCTTGACCTGCCAAACTGTCAGAGAAAGAGCCATTAAATTCATGCAACGCTTCTCACTTCTCATTTAAACTGTTCTGAACTTTAGCGAGTATCTCACAATTGCAGGAAAGCATAGAAGCTTGGTCTCAAGTATAATCTGTTATAAACGATACCTGTGAGCCTGTATCTTACTATCTTGAATGTGTTCCCCCACACAGCAATGTCTCAAGTTAAAACTAAATAGAGAAAATACAAATATCAAGTAAGCTGGAGAATAAACATCAATTAAATTTTTTTTTAAAAATCTGGCAAGTAAGTGAGCTCTAAAATAGAACATGAGTAGTCATGCTGGACAGTGATATTTTGAGAAAATGATCGTTCAGTGAGCTCATACTCTCTTTTTATTACTACACCTGTTGTAGGAGTGATTCTGGCAGATTATGGCTCCAACTGGAGGGAGCATCGTCGTTTTGCTCTGATGACATTGAGGAACTTCGGTCTGGGGAAGACTACAATGGAGGAGAGGATTCATGGAGAGATCAAATACATCATTAAAACGCTGGAAAATAGCACTGGTATGTCATCTGTATGTCCAGTTTCTTTGTAAAGACCTCAGCTGTGTTTTATGGCCCTTTATGTTCTTACCACGTCCTGCTCACTGCATGGGCTTGTGTTGCCAGGTTGATTTTTGCATTGTGCTGTTGGTAGTTTAGTGTTCGCAAGTGTTATTTGTTCAATGCTGTGTCGTACTTTTGTCTCCATTAATGTCTTTTACAGGCAAAACTTTGAGTCCTCAATTTATGTTTCATAATGCGGCCTCCAACATCATCTGCAAGGTTCTGTTTGGTAGACGATATGAGTATGACGAAAGGTTCATCAAGGAGATTGTTCAGTGCTTCACTGAGAATTCCAAGCTGGCCAATGGGCCCTGGGCTATGGTGAGTCAAAGCATGTCTCCGAGGTAACATTGGCCCATATATATAGATATGAAAATATGTTGATGTTTAGCCCATACATTGTTTACAATGTTCATCATATGAGTTCTGATGATGGGGCTGTTCTGTCTGAGGGGAAGGTCATAAGATCACCAAACCCACAATTCATTTCTAAGGCAGCAAAATTGTGTGTCTAAAGGAATTATGGCAATCCTTTCCAATGAACTGACACTTATATTGTGCTGACACTTGAAAAAACAGTCTGGAGATCAGGTATCATTAAACTAACCTCTTGCACACTGAACTGTGGGATATCAGCTTCTGATATCGAACACTTTAACTTTGTTTGATGTAAGTGACATTATTATCATATTTGGATGTGCGGTTAAATGAGTCCAAGGCTACTTCATCTGCCAAGTGCACCTGGGCACGCTAAAGATAAGGTTTTGGGTGAGAGGCTTTGGACTAGGTTGTTAAAATGTTCACTGTGTATTTACAGCATTTTACACCAGGGAGCAAAGTCTGCAAGTTTGGATTCAAGAAAAATAAAGATTTATCTCTTTTTTTTAACAGCTGTATGACTCTTTTCCCATGATTCGCAAATTGCCACTGCCCTTCACCAAGGCCTTCAGGAATATTGAGGTACCTTAACTGGGCCCAGAGATTCAATTTAAAAGAAAAATCATCAGTGATGCAGTGGATTTTTTTTGAGTAACCTTGCACACATATATGATTACAACCAACACATACATACATAAAAAAGTTCATTCTTAATTAATTAAACTGTTGAGTTTTGTCTTTCAGATTTGTCAGAGTCATGCAAAAAATATTTTGGCAGAGCACAAGAGGACCAGAGTCCCTGGAGAACCACGAGACTTTGTTGACTGCTATCTGGATGAATTGGATAAAGTGCGTATGTGTGCACAGGAGGGGTGGGGGTTGTTACCTCACTGTCATGGAAATTCACATGCATGCTTGTGTCTTTAGTACACATCTTGCATTTTTGTGTGTATTAGTGAGCTGACACTTCACACATTTTGTGTTTATTAGTATGGCATAATTGCATTTCATGTGGGTTTGTCCTGAAATAATCATTCTGCTCGTTTTAGAGAGGCGATGATGGTTCTTCATTTTCAGAAGAACAGCTGTGTGCGCACGGTCTGGATCTTCACTTTGCTGGAACTGACACTACCTCTAACACCCTACTCACTGGATTTCTCTACATTACAACCTACCCACAAGTACAAGGTACATACAAATATGTTTTTTTTTTTTCTGACATTGACTCCAAAGTTCTAACCTTGTCTTCTTAATATCTACACATTCCTCACAGAGTAGGCATTTTTCACAGTCACCATGTCAGAATTTTTGCGGTAGAAAAGGCTTACAGATGACAAAGTCAATAAGAAGACCAACCAAGAATGTACCTGACTCTTTGATATACAATGGACAAGGCTCTCACTCTGGTTATACAAAGACAGTATAAGGCATGACTACGGAGGCTGAGAGCAGCCGTAGTCACTACTGTCTTTTGTTTATTCTGTTATCTCGAGATCACGAAAAAATAATTTCGTTATCACAGGATAATGGTTGCTTTTCGCTTGATAACAGAGTAATTTATCAGGAGAGCTTTCATCGTGTGATCAAAAACGAACGTGTGCTTCATGATCACACGATCATACATTCTTCTCCTTAAATGACGAGTGCTGACCTGGAAGTTATCTCTAACAGAAAGACAGTGCAATTTCTACCTGTATAAGACCTTGATGAAGTACAATCTGATGCGTTGATCGATAGATATTCCGTTATGTGACATTTTCAGCAAGGACACTTAAAGGTGTCAAGAGCCATCTACATGCTGGCGCTGGTGGCACTCCAGATTTCTGATAAAAATTATTATAAAAGAGGACACAACTGGCTTTTTTTTATCTCATTATTACAGGAAAATGAGCCTTGTTATCCCATGATAACGCATTAATTTATCCCGTTATCGCGGGAAAATGAGACATTATCCCGTGATAATGAAATGATTTCTTTTTCATGATCTCAAGATAACAGAATGAAAAAGATAGTAGTGACCATGGGTACTTTCAACCTCCCTACATAGTGACAGGTCAGGTGCACTGTAAAATCTGCAGTTAAGGCACATTTTAGCACAACTTTTGCACACTCTGCCATAGTGGTCACAAGTAACGAGCTCTCCAATTACAATAATGTACATTGTATCCTGCACAAATGTGTCTATGCAGTGCATACAGTAGGTCTATAGGCTGTCATGAGCAGCTGTCATTGTACTCTTATCTTCAGGCCATTTCACCTATTGTTCTGGTTTCTTTACCTTATGTAGTTTGTATATGTATTTATATATTCATCAGGAAAAACACACAAATATACATGATGTAAATGTCTCTGACTTACTGTTGTTCTGCCTCATGTCAAGGAAAGGCAATGCCCCTTAGCTGAGATATGATCACAGCTTGCACTGATGTCTTGACCTTCAGCTTAAGTGGCTCACAATTTACTGTTTTAAAAAAAACAAAAACAAAAAAACACCTGACCTTACAGCTCAGAAACAGGTTCATATTCCTCTGCCCCCTCTTGTTGCATCTCTCAGAACGTTGCCAACAGGAGATAGACAAGGTGTTGGAAGGGAAGGATCTGGTCAGTTTTGACGACAGACACAACATGCCTTATGTGCAGGTATATCACCAGACACACTCCAATAATTTCCATTTTATTCATGGATTTACATGGGTTTAATATGAATATTTTTCAACCGGTCCGCTGATAGAAGGGAAGCATTTGCCTAAGCATAAAATAAACAAGAAATTTGGAGAATCACTTTACACTGAGGTCCTAGTCACTATGCTTATGTTAGAGTCTTTTTAATATGCTAGCAAAATTTGATCATAATTTTTCTTGCCTACCTCTGAGCATATTGCTGTCAGCTTCCTATAGCAAATTGCAAGTTTTTTAATCTGCTTTCTTGTGACTGAGGTTCTGAGAGCCTGCCTTGTTTTCCTTCTGCCCCAAGTCAGATCCAGCATATGAACATGTTGATTTCATTTCTCTCCATTCAGGCCGTGATCCATGAAGTGCAGAGGATAGCCAACACCGTCCCACTCAGCGTCTTCCACAGTACAACAAAAGATACCAAGCTAATGGGATATTCCATTCCCAAAGTAAGATGCAACTGGTGTTAATGAGTTTTTGGCAGTAAGAAGTCTCACAATGCTTCATGACTCTATGTGGAAAAAAACAGTTTTTACCCAGTGTTGCAAGTTGAGGCAAGATAACTTTGTTTACTGCAGGTAACCTCTGCAGTAAACAAAATTTATCATGCTATTTCTGCAAAGTCTAATCAAAATGTAACCAAATGATGCTTAATGTCACTGACTATAACAAAACAATGTTTAGCATCTTTCAAAGTAGGCAACATATTTTTCAAGCTAATTAATTTTCAAGCACCATTACTTGTAAAAGTAATGATACAAACATTACCTTTACTGTGATAACTTAACTAATTCAAAACTTCTTATAAATGTTTTCTGCTTCTTTATATGTCCATTATTCTTTCACCTCTTTTTCATCTTAGGGTACACTGATCATCCCTAACCTGACCTCTGTGCTGAATGAGGATGGACAATGGAAATTCCCTAATGAATTCAATCCTGAGAATTTCCTCAATGACCAGGGAGAGTTTGTTAAACCAGACGCCTTCATGCCTTTCTCCGCAGGTATGAGAGAGTTAAAAAAAACCAAAACAGCATTGGACTCATTCTATCACATCAGCAGGGGATTGCACAGAAAGGGTGTGATTAACCAAACTTTTGTAAATGAGTTTTTTTTTATGTCTCAGGTCCTCGTATGTGTCTCGGAGAGGGTCTGGCTCGTATGGAGCTCTTCCTTATAACGGTGACTCTACTGAGGAAGTTCAAGTTCATCTGGCCTGAGGATGCAGGAGAGCCGGACTACACACCAGTCTATGGGGTTACTCTGACCCCCAAACCCTATCGCATGAAAGTCCAACTCAGAACAACGGCATAAAGTGGTCAGCAGACAGAGCAGAGAGTGGAGACTGACCACTAACAGCCATTAACTCTTGTAACAATCACCATGAAAACAATAAATTTAATCTTGACACTATGCTCTAACCCTGACATATATACTTAAAAAATGATATTATGTGCCTTTACTATTTTTTCCCATTTTTTTATCATAATTTATTTAAATTAATAGTTTGTTTATTGCTTTTGGAATTGCCAGCTGTCTAAGTAAAGTGTATTGAAATAACTAATGTTGTGGTTTGGCATTATATAAATAAAACTGACTTTACCTAATACACCTCCAAACTGCTAGGGTTAGGGTTAGGGTTCAAATTCTAACCAGATGCATGGCAGCTTGATTGGCTTTATATTTGCAGGTATTTACTTAGGGGAGGCTAAATGACTTGAATAGCCAGCTTTATCGAGATACCATGGCCTGCTCAGCGCCAAGCACTATCAGTGTTTATCTGACTCCTCAAGCCTTATCAGTGGCCACAACTTTTCATTAAGCATATCCCTTGAGCAGTCTCACAGATAATACGAAAGATACTGGTTTCATTGTGAAGTTGTGCATGAGTTTATTGGCCCTTTCACAGACAACATGATATGAGCTTTGGTCCTTGTTGGTTTCAGTGCATATCTGACCAGGTGTTTAAGAAAGTAGGCTGAGTCTCAGCTCAATTTTAAATTCTTCACACTGTCTTAATATTCACTCAGATTGGCCACAGCTGTGTCTTTCATCTGGACGAGAGTGAAAACAGGACAATTTGTGGCTCCCACAAGTTCATTCTATGTGATAATGTATGTGGGTTTTTTGTAAACATTAAAGTTATTTGTTGTATACTGTACGTCTCAATGTTTAGACAACAGGCAGGTTATAAGTTTTATTTTCAGAACAAGATGGGGGGAAAGGCATCCATAACTTTCAGAGGCTGATTTTGCCATTGTAGCCACTCGAGGGCAAATCCTACTGTAGTTCCACAAGAGTGACAATAATAGAAATTGTTTTGTCTGTCTGACTGTCCATAAAGAAATATGATGGAATTGTCCTAATAAAATTATTTGAACTTATTGTATGTATTATTATTTCTGTGTGAGCTGTCAGAGCTCAGTTGACAGGCCTGATAAAATGAATATTATATGTGTGGTTGTTTTGTGACCTGGGTTTTTTTCATCTCTTTGTAGTGATTTTGTGTTGCTTTGTGGTTGTTTTGTTTTGTGTCCTTCTGTAGTAGAAATGTTTTTTTAATCGAGCAATGCAGTTTTACTTAAAAGGTTGTACATATTTGATTTTTAAAGTCAGTGGGGTGTACAGGGTTGCTTTAGATTCTTTATACGTAATTTCCAAAAGAGTATTGATGAAAATTCTTCAATAGCTTTGGAGTGAAGAAAAATGAGAGCATGTTTGTTTATTTTCCCATACTGACATAAGTGACTTAACTGCAAAGTAATTCTTTTGAAAACCAAAGCAAACACCAAATCTAATGTATTACCATTGTAGTGGGGCCAGACTTTTGAGGAAGTTTTCAAAATGATGTCAAAGCTGTTTCCAGGTTATCGCGTGATCTCTCCACTGTGAGCTGGGTATTCATGAGGTAAATCCAGCAGTGGGAGCATTGAAGGTTTCTCACATCAGATGAGGACTGAGGACGAAGACATGTCCAGGGTCAGTGGAGTCTTGAATATACGTGGAGAGTAAGCGAGATAAGACACCTTTATAGAGTTCCAACAATGTAAAATATTCAGTGACCTCACTACAGATATTTCAGTCATCTGTGACAAAAAATTAAACAACAAATGACTTAACATTGACATTATTGGCTGCATTTGGAGAAGGAAGTTTTACATTTACCCACAGTAATCATGTTAACAAATAAATCTGATGTTGTCTCAACTGGCCTTGATTAAAAATCCCAAATCTGCTATGTTCGAGACTGAGACAAGACCGAGTCAAAATGCATTCGATACCGAGACCGAGACCCTCAAAAAGTGGTCTTGAGACCAGTCTTGAGACAAAGACTGGTCTTGAGTACTACAACACGAGGGGATGGGCTATGTTTTTAAGGTGGAAGAAGGCAGATAATGTGTTGATTGTTGACTGGTTACTTTGAAAAAAATGATTCCAAGATTGCAGATAGGAGCGGAGGGAGTTAGGGTGGAGTTGTAAAGGGATTTGGGGCCGATGGTTATAATGTCAGATTTATCATAGTTTAGTGTGAGAAAACTGGTATTCACATGTTTTTATTTCAGTGAGGCAGTTGGTTGTCGTGGAACTTGTTTCTGTGGGAATGGAATTAGTGGAGATGTAAAGTTGGACATCATCAGCATAAAGCTGAAGATGTTGTTTTGTGATAATTTTTTGTTTTATAATTATTTTTTGTGTGTTTGCTCGTTTGTTTTATACTACAGTGTTAGATTCCTTGTCTTAGCAGAGATGTTTCCTGCCCAGGGACTACAGATGAAAATTAGCTTGTAGCTAACTCCGGTCCAGCAAAGAGCTGTGTACTGTCCCTGTCAAATAAACAAACAAATAAATAAAGTGAAAACAGAGATCATGATGACGGTATAGTATATGACGTACAGGAGGAGACCAAGCACCAAACCTTGGGGGACGCCATGGGACAAAGGAGGTATGGAGGAGGTGCTTTTGTTGGTGTTAATAAACTGTTGTATGTTGGTGAGGTAGGATTTTAACCAGGAGAGTTTCTCACTCTCTATAAAAAAGAGTAGTTGTGTCTGTCTGTTATCTACTGATTAATCCAGACATTCAGGTCAGTTAAATTTTTGACTAGTAAATGGCATCCTGCAACAACTCTGAAGGCCACATGAATGTGCATGAGTTTGCTTTTCTTGCTCCCCTTTCGGACCACAAAGGCCAAAAGCTTTCCTCCAGGGCCTCGACACATCCCCATTGTTGGACACCTGTAATGGGGATGGATAATCTGAAGAACTCAAGTGCGGTGCCACCCCCTCCTGGTTTTGGAGTATTAGGAGTAAAGAGTCATTTAGATTTTTTAGAAATTAATTTTTGCACACATTTCTTGTGTTGGGCTTGCTACTTAATGCCAGTGAAAGTATAACGACCAAGCTTGCTAGCAAAACAGAGAAAGCATGTGCAGCAGCTGTCCTCAAACGTGCAAACACTGATGGTTGTCCCGATGCACTGCCATTGCACTGCCATTAGCCACTTTAAAAGCCATATTTCACCAATAACGATAATTTATATAAAGTCCTATCGACAGTGATTAATGAGTCAAACTGCTAAATCGGGCAACCTCTAGTTGAGATGCTGCTGGCACAGTTCATGGACCTCGCCCAGGCTCTTTTCCAAATCATGCCAATGCAAGATATTCCTTTCCATCATATCTCTACCATGCCACTTAGCTTTCTTCTGTTCTCAGCTTCCTGCACAGTCATCTGCCTGATAGCCACAGGCAACACATCATCTCATCTACCTCCTTAAAACTGGCCCACTGTTCATGCAGTGTTTTATTTGTCTTGCAGGCAGTCATCTTTTTCACACCCAAACAGCACTTCTGCATGTCGTCAGTCAGCAAGTTGTTAAATTTCAAAGTTTTATTGACCAAGCCCCTCAATCCAGTGAACTAATAGGCCTTCTGGAAGACACTTGCGTATTTTAGACAGCATATAGGTTTCCCTTAATGTAAGGCTGTTTAGGCATCAACAAGCAACACACCATTGAACACCACCATCTTTGGCCAAGGACTGTGTCACTGGCTGCAAAGTAACTTAGCAGGTGCTCAGTCAGTGTTTCCTGCTGATCTATGGCTGGGCCCAATGACTAAGGTGGGCTGTACCTTTAATCTTAATTTTTATGTCCAAGAAACATAACCAACAATGCCACCTAGGAATTAATAGAGCCTAGGACTCTGGAAAGGCGTCACAGGTTCTTTCAAATAATCAGAGTGAGCAGAGTTGAAAACAAACAGCGGAATGACCTCCATTTTAAAATTTAAGTAATTACAATGAAAGAAAAAATATCACAAGGGGTGGTAACACCAAAATTAACGCTACTTAATAAAATGCTACAAAGATAAAATGCTGACCAAATCTGTTAAAACAATTTTTTAAAACAGTCCATATAAAAGTAAGTAAAGACCACATTAAAAGAGTCCCTGTCCAGTTCCGCGGTTCCTCTCTTGTCAACGCTTTCTCCACCCCCATGATTTTGCTCTTCTTCCACGCTGACCCACCATGCGCCGAGACCACAAGACCTGAGGAGGAGCAGAGACACAAGTGCCAGTAGTGTGTTCCCCATCTGCTACAATACTTGCACAGTGTCCCCTTCTGGCCTGCCTCGCTGTGCCCGCCTTCCCAATAAGTCAATGTTACGGTCTTCCTTGGCGGCAGACCCCTAGCTGCTGACCCAGGCCTGAGTAAAATGCCGTTGGCAGGCAGTGGCTGCTGCTCGTCTTTCCCTCAGCTGCTCGTCTCCCCCCTTCGAGTATTCATGGCGTGGCGTGGTGTGGCTCGGTAGGTCCGGAGGATGGCTACCTTAGACTGCTGTTCTTACGTCTGTTGCGCCCCTCATGCTCTCTCTGTTTTCCTCCACTCTGCTCAGCTAAAATTCCACTTCTCCACCTTCCTGTGCCTGTCGCTCATTCAGTAATTTGATTAGGTGCACAGGTGCTGGCATGGCGTTCCCTGGGTCACAGTTTGTTTTTAAAAAAACCCTGTCAACAAACACTTAAAACTGTAAGCAAACAGTTTGATTAAAAGAGAGGAAGGGAAGATTAAAATCACAGCAAACCCAGTATATTATTTTAAAAAAGACATGCAAGGCTATCAATACAGCACTCAGAAAAGGAATATAAATAATATAAATATAAAAATACAGCAAAATATGACAGGAAAACATACACATGCATTTCTGATCTGTTTACAGATCTCCTACAGAGCTTGGAAGTGTTCTGAAAACTGCATTTCTTGCTACTTGTCCAACCATATGAATGAGGAGAAACATCTCTAAAATTTGGGGTTGTTTTATCGATCTGTTAAGCACTGGTTAATCCACTATCAGGTCTGGTCAATTTTTAACAAGTATATAACCTGTAAAGGCCACATGACTGTACAAAGGTTGTATGTGTTTGTAAAGGCTATATATTTGCAAAGGAGAGTGTAAATTAATCCAAATCATAGCTTCATCATGTTTGCATCTGCAGCTCTACTCTTGGTGACTGTTTTGTTCTTTGTGCTCCTCTTTCGGAACACAAGACCCAAAAACTTCCCTCCGGGTCCCCGACCCATCCCCATCTTTGGAAATCTGCTGCAGCTCCATCTTGAGAACCCCATTGCAGATCTACAAAAGGTGAAGTTAAATAATGAGATGAGAGAACCTTTTAGCTTGATGTATTTATATTGAATTTAAGTGGATGTAGATTACTTAAGATTCAGTCATCAAAATTGTTAAAATTCTATACAATGACACACTTTTTAACTCTTAAAGTGGTCATTATTTTTGCATCTGTTTTCTTCTTTGTTTGTGTCTATATAGCAGGATTAACATGGACTCTATTATTTATTGTAGCAAGTGATGAGGAAAACTGTGCATTTAGACATTTAGTCTAATTTAATAGCCTTTGTTTTACGTCATGCTGGTGTTTCATTGACTATACAGCTTGTCTAGTGAATTGACCTCTTCACACAGAATGACCAACAAAGTTCATCATGGGTAACTTATTCTGCAATCACACTACATTATTTAACAGCATTGTAATCAAGAGGAATAAAAGTGCCTAAAAGTGAGCTAGCTTAATGTTTATCGAAGTGGGTATATACTGTAAGTATACTGTAAGTAATTTTGCTTTTAAGAAAGAACAAAGAATTGTACAGTCTGGTATTTACCCCACATGACCAGACTTGTCTACCCCTTAAACAAACACATATTCAGAAACACTGACAATATCAATAACAGTGACTCATACATGGTCTATTCCTTTGGTAGGCTCAGACGCAGTTAAACAGTTCTTTTGTGAATGGATTTTTTTCTCATGTTTGCTGCATCTTAAATAGATGCTTCAATTTGCTCTCTGCACTGACAAAATACTAATAGGCCCGATTCTGTCGGAACACAGTTGTGACTAATTATTTACTAAAATAATAAAATGCTCATTCTCTGGCAAGTTAAATGTTCACTGACACTACTTCCATGTTTTATGGAACTATAACAAGACTTTTAGAGTCAGTGTGAAATTATACAAACAGTGGTTGCTACAAGCTATGGCTAACTTAAACTGCAGCCTCTTGTGTTTTTACAATTTAGTAATTGGTAAAGATCCTAGCAGATTCTCCTTCTACAAATTTTCTGCTTTTTCACAAAAATATAATAGCTCCACAGTGCACCTGTTGCCAGTTTACAGGGGGTACAGATATTTCCATTCATTATCTTAAAAACAGTGTCCATTGAATACATAGCTGTTTAAAAGTGTCTGATGAGGGGGCGCCTGGTGGCTCAGTCGATGGAGCAGGGGGGTTAGGGTCAGTCCGATGAGTGTCGTGTGGTATTGTAGCTTTCAGTGTATTTGCCATGACTCAGCATCCTTAAGCAGTGATCCGGTTGCAGTAGGTTACATAAACATTTCATGACCTCACTGGAGTCAAGACCTCATGCAATCTTTAAGCTAGACTGTACTCAGTAGTGTAAAACTTCAGGTGAATTAGTCTAGTTTGACATCAAACTTGAAGCAGAAGTTGCTAAACACGCCGGATCTCACTTTTCTTTGAAAAGGCTTTGAAGCAGTGTGCCCTGCCCACATTCAGTTTCTGCTGGTGCGTCAGTTTTTATTTTTAAATATTGTTTATTATTGCTATCTGTATTTTGACGCTGCTGGGACGACCGACAACGACGTCCAGATGACAAACATGTAACGTCACAGACGACGGCATGATTCGGATTTTGAAACTATTTTTGAACAATGACACAAAGTCTTGATTGGACATTCAAACTATGGTCTTTCGATGTCTTAGTGTTTGCTGGGTTAGAATGTTAGTAATGTCAGGGGGTAGGGGGGCTTGCCATTTCTGTCTATCATTAAGTACAGCTGATACGTCCAATTTAGAGAGGCCAAATTCAAAAAGGCACCAGTGGGTTTCATACCCTGGATGTCAGGTTCTTTCTAGATCAGTGCATTAACCAGTTAAGCCATGGTGGAGTAACAAAACAGAAACTGACCTTTATGAAAGCTATTTAGATAGAATGAATACATGTTCCACTGATACAATTGTTGTCTGACAAGAAAAGATGATCTTCTGGGTCAACGCTGACTTAGACAGGATTAAAAAAAAAAAAAAAATTTGTTTATCCTGTTTGTCAGGGGACGACCCAAAGCTGACCTAGCTGTTTTTATATTTACAAAGGGGCGTTGTTTTGTATGTGGAGTGGACGTCATGTGACCATCTGATCGTAACCAATTCACAACCAAATAAATTTCCACTTAAATGTTATTTTATTCAACAAAAAACAAACGCAT
>JAQFJA010000023.1:5324973-5341727 GCA_029874485.1 Naso brachycentron
GATCAAGTCAGTTTCGAAGACAGAAATCAGATGCCCTATGTCCAGGTACAAGGAGTACTGGATCAGATGTAATTCAGTATTTACAGCTTCTTTTTGCATCAGCCAGAGGCTTTATTTTTTCCTTTTGAGTTTTCCATTTCCATTTCCTTTTCCTTGAATCCAATATGTCAGGACACCTCAAGAGAATTTTTTCAAATTTAGTGATTTGAAGGATTTGAATTTCTTATATTGAGCTTCTGAAGGCTGCTGTTGTAACATGTGACAAGGCTCTCTGTCAGTCCTCTGTACGAATAATCTGTGAAGACAAAGTATTATTTACTAAAAGAACACATGCCATTATAGTGATAACCTCCATTTTGAAAAAAAAGAAAAAAAATACAGCTAGTACCTTTTACATTTGAGTCTGGAAAGACATAAAATCATTTGGAAACTGCACTCGTTGGTAAGGCATACAACTGTGAGGTAGTAATAAAAGTTAATTATAAAATTCAGTGTAGTTTAAAATCTCAGTTTTCATATGAATCTGAGATATTACATGTACGATACTACAACATGAGGCTCTATCAGTTGTCTCTGTCATGCAGGCTGTCCTTCATGAGATCCAGAGGCTGGCTGACGTTGTTCCTCTCAGTGTTTTTCACCGCACCACTAAGGACACACAGCTAATGGGATATACCATACCCAAGGTAAGTTTAAAGTAAAATATCTGTTACAAAGAAAATTATAGAAAAGTCTTTTAGTCACAGTAATATCCCCCTGTGCACTAGTGTTGTGGTCAAGACCACATTAACCGAGACCTTGACAGAGAGCAGAGTGTGCCGAGACCAAGACAAGACCAAGACTTTGAGGGGCCAAGACCAAGTTAAGACCAAGACCAAAGCAGGGCAGGACCGAGTCAAGACCAAGACCATTATGTGTATATATATGTATCTATATCTACAGTTTTCCTCTGATTTCTATGAACAAATACAAGCAAACACCGAGGAGCTGAAATCAGTTCAACTATCTTTAATTAACACTCCCTTTCCTCAGGAACATCATGACGAGTGTAAACAAAAGTAGAGTTTTCTGCATTTTACAGATTTAAGTTTGCCTTACAATAAATGTGTCAGCAATATACAAGGTCTGACCATTGATACATTTATGGTTCAAAGCAAGAAGAGACACCTTTATAGAGTCTCCACATAGTAAAACATTCAGTGACCCAACTGCAGGTGCTTCAGTCATTGGTGACAATCAAACTACAGATGACTTACATTATTGGCTGCATTTAGAGAAGGAAGTTTTACATCCAACCACAATAATCATCTTAACAAAGAAATGTTGTCTCAACTGGTCTTGATTAAAAATCTGAGTCCACTATGTCCGAGATGAGACAAGACTGAGTCAAAATGCATTTGACTCCAAGATGAGACTGAGACCTTCAAAAAGTAGCCTAGTACCACAACACTACTGTGGACTTTGTAAAAGTTAGTGCCTTATTTAGTTGAGTGAGAGCAACCGATGCAAAAATGAGTGTGTACATACATTCAGGTGTGCTAAAAGATGCATGAAGGCTTTTAGACTATTCACAGTGTAGCTTTGTAGCCACAGAGCAGAAAAAAAAAAATCATAATGGTTTTAATAAAGACCTGCAAAGCATTTCTCTTATTCCTTTGTTCCAGGCTGTGTGTAACCAAATCTTGCTTCTCTGCCGGCTGCATTGGCCTCACACAATAGTGGACAAACTATTAACACTTCATAATAACTGCACGCTATTAAAAATGCAGTAGGTAGCTTATGCTAATAAGCTGGCAAGCTAACGTTAGCTGTAGCATCTTTAGAAAGCAACTTCGCTGCAGACGTTCGCGCCAGCTCTCGTTTTATTCTGTTTGTCGTTGCAATCTCTTTAAGTCCAGTTTGAACTGAGATGAAACGGTTGCGGGGAAAGTTGCAGAGGAGTAAACTGGTCCGTCTCAGCTCAGTTTCTACCAATCCTGAATACAGAGCCATTACGGGAAAACACAGAGATCTCATGATACGCTCAGACCACTTCACTTACTAATAGCTGTCTATGAGTATTATGTAATTTTTGGAAATAGAACCCAAAAAGTTTTTTATATTTACCCAAAAGTTGTCAACTGCACCTTTAAGCATTAGTTAATAATTAGTAAATACTTACTTTATCATTTATAAAGCACTGTTCCACTTTTTTTACACATTAATATGTTATTGATAAGCGGTTATAAATGCTTCGTTCTCGATTTATAAGCTCATCGATAATGTGTTTGATAATTATCATTTCAGATTTTATAAACAATGGATTCAGCATTTCTAAATCAAGTATTATATCAGTTGCAAACCAGTTATTGAGATGTGTCAATAGTTTGTGAGATCATTTATAAAGTGTAAGTGAATAATGAACAAACTATTTAGATACACATTTATGCATGCACTTACATGCAATACCTACAATTATTTAGACATGCGTCAATGGTTAGTGAGTGTGTTGTTAATACTGCAACTCAGGTTACCAATTGTTCGTCAAGCCAGCTTATCTAAAGTGACAACACACACACACTCAAAGGGGAAGGAGAGCCATTTTAAAGGTTTTAAAGGGTTTTTTGCCATGTTCTCATTAAAGACTCCATGAAACAGATGTCAGAGTGCCATTTACTCCCATGAATTAACGCATTTCCTGTAAAAACAATAAACTAGGGTTGGACATGTCGTAGATAATGATTGGCATTTATAGTAGTCAGTGTATCTATATCACCTTGTGTCTGTTTCCTGTTTCGGCTGAGAAGATGATAGACACTTTTGTGAGTCTTGAGTCTTGAGGTAGGCCTGGCCTTTTCATCTCATTACTAAATGCTCAGTAAAGTGTTGATATTCCTCACTTTAGATTAAATTGCACAATAAATTGCTGTTTTCATTTGTGTTTATACTATAGAACATCTACTGAGAAACGAACACTGTTGGGTTCAGTACTTAAAAAAAGTAATGTCCCCATCAGTCACACACACACACACACACACCCACACACACACACACATGTTTGTACATCTATCTTTGTGGGGCCTTTACATTGACTTCCATTAATTTGTACAGCCTAACCCAAACCCTTACCCTAACCTTAACCTTAACCTAACATCAATTCATGCCTTACCCATAAACTTAAGTCTTCACCCTAAAATTTATCGTTAAAGTTGTGGGGTCCAAGATTTTATCCCCACAAAAATTGTAAGACCCTTGGGGCGCCCAGTGGCTCAGTTGGTAGAGTAGGTGCCTCATATACAGAGGCTTTGTCCTCCCTGCAGTGACCACGGGTTCGATTCCACCTAGTGGCCCTTTGCTGCGAGTCATCTCCCCTCTCTCTCCCCTGTTTCCTGTCCACTTATCAGCTGTCCTGTCAGAAAATAAAGGCACAAAAGCCCAAAAAATATCTGAAGAAAAAAAAATGTAAGCATCCACACCATGAGTGAAAATTCAGGTTTCAGACCCCACAAACATAGAAAAACATACATACACACACACACACACGCATACACACACAAGTAAATAGGGCCCATTTAAAAACACAGATGTTCTAATTTAATGGACATTTTATCTTTTAAATCCTCTGGTTTTTTTTGGTTCTTCAGGGAACTATGGTCATCCCTTTTTTGTCTTCAGTGCTGAGGGAGGAGGGACAGTGGAAATCCCCCCATGAATTCAATCCTGAAAACTTCCTCAATGAGAAGGGAGAGTTTGTCAAGCCAGAGGCCTACCTGCCTTTCTCTACCGGTGAGAGAAAATGATTATTAAATTCTGAGATAGACCAAATGATCGACTGGGAGGACTGATCTGGGAAATAAAATTACTTTATAGTAAATATGTGGGTATTTTAAACTTGCAGGTCCTCGTGTATGTCTTGGAGAAGCTCTGGCTCGCATGGAGCTCTTCCTCTTCGCTGTGACTCTGCTGAGGAGATTCAAGTTCATCTGGCCCGAGGATGCAGGAAAGCCAGACTACACTCCAGTTTTTGGAGCGACTCAGACCCCCAAACCCTATTCCATGAAGATCCAACTCAGAAAACCTATTGAGAGCAACTAAGACAGAGATTACCCTTTACTCTAATTAGTTTACTGACAAGTGGAAAAAATCAGCTTTTTAAAATTGAAGTAGTTTGGTTGAAGCTGCACGAATCAATATTTTGTATAAACCATGAATCAAATTACTTTGTGCATGTGCAGGTCCCACTGGCAGTGACAAATCCACAGAGAATTTTCACCAGCTCACTTTCCCTGTTCATCTGTTCTGAGCCTTATTGTGTCTTTAGCTTGTTGTTTTGGTTTTACAGCCCACAACTTTACTGTTTGGTTCACTATCACACCTCCTGTCAACCTAGTTTCCAGCGGCAGTGGACAGCTGTTTACCTGTGCAGGAGCAGACCATTACTGTGGGTGAAAAGTTGGTGAACTTTGGCAACATTTAGCAGCTAAAGAACCATATATTCTCCTCAGAGGTTGGTGAATACCAACAACAGAACTACAGGGGAGTAAAAGCTGGACTTACATTCATCAGATGACCAGAAACATCACTACAAATAATAAAAAGTTTTTGCTATGTAACTTCTAAATAAGCAAATCCTGAAAATGAGTTTTCCTTATCAACTTAAAAGGCAAGTAATAGTCCAATTTTGTAATTACAACTTGTCTCTGTCACCCCCAAGTGGCAGAAAACCATGATTACTGCAGCTCCACACATCACAGTGGACAGAGAAGATTTTCCAAAGTATGATTATACTGTAGCAAACTGTGGACACAGTGCAGTTTATAATTTGTAAATTATAGATTATATTTCATGCATTTGATGCATTTGTACCCTTTCAGTCAGATGTTATAATTATCATAAAGCATATTTCTCAATGTCCCTTTGTTGCCATTATAAAAACTTGTTTTAAAATGTAAAACCATGTACTTTTTTAAATCAAAAAAGTTTTGAAGCATTGAATTGTGTGCAAACTTGCCATCTGTTGAGAACAGTGTAACTGTGTTAATTTTACAGCATTAAAGTCATTTTAATGAACGTCACCTGAGGTGTGGATCAATTTGTTTTCAGCTCCTCTAGATAATAAACAGCTCTCATCCGAGTGGGCATTTAGACCATCTTGTCTTTTTTATATTCTTCATTTTTTTATTTCCAACTTCACATTTCTAACCTGTCACTTGTCCAACAACGAATCTAATGAATAATATTGTGCTTTTTTTACTCCTCTACATCAATGTATGATATTACATCTGACAGTTGTAGTTACTAGTTACATTGCAGACAACAAAATATATTAAATGTGATACCTTTTAAATGTGTTACATTACTCAAATAAATATTAAAGTGATATTTTATCACAAACTATTTTTGGGGTATCAGTTACTCACCCTTAGATGTCTTGCATTGAATTTTCTTTTTTTTCCTTCTGGCATTATTTCACTGTAAGCGGATTTTTCCAAAAATGCAGCAAAACCATCTGAAAACATCCATCCAAAAACCTCATTAGTGTCACGTGATATAATCTAAGTCTTCTTTATCGTGTCGGAGGCTCAACATTTCCAAAACACTGTTATTTTGACTAAAAAGCTGCTAAATCCGACACATCCAGTACAAAGCTCCCTGTTGCGAGCCCGGCCAAGCATGTGCATCAGATACGGTGGATATGTTTTATTTAGTAGCTTTTAGCCAAAATCAAAGTGTTTTGAAAGTATTCTTAATCCAAGGGTGAGTAACTGATACACAAAAAATTGTTTTGTGGTGAAATATTGTGTAAAGTACATGTCATAATATCACAATGTTGTTTACATGTTAGTTGATCATTATTAATAGTAAAGTGTCTCAATATTATGACACAGATAGAGCAAAACCTTTCTGCTGCACAATGTTTACTTAAAGGGATAGTTTACCCAAAAAAGAAAATTCAGTCATGATCTACTCACTCTCATGCTGATCGAGGGTTAGGTGAAATTTTTTTTAGTCCCCAGAACACTGCAGGAGTTTAACAGGAGAAAGGGGTTGCAGTAATCTCCCACACAATTGAAGTAAATGGTCACCAGGGTTCAAACATTTAAAAAAAGGTCAAATCCTTACAAACTGCTAAAGTAATCCAAGTGTCCTGAAGCCTCAACATGCTAAGATGTTTTGAAAAATGCCACTGACGCCATGTTTTTAGCCTCTCTGTTCACTGTAGCCTGAAGCTCCTAAGAAGGGAGTCACCACACAACAACTGTGATGTTTTTTAAAACAACTGGGCATGTTGGGGCTTCAGGACACTTGGATTACGTCAGATGAGCAGCATGGAGGCATTTTATGGTTTTATTATGATTTTTTTTTTTTTTTTTTTACATTTGAAACTTGGTCACCATTTGTTTCTATTGTTTGGGAGGTTACTGCAACACCTTTCTCCTGTGAAACTCCAGCAGTGTTTTGTGGTATAAAAGACTTCACCCACCTTTCAATCAGCATGAGGGTGACTAGATGATAACTGAATTTTCATTTTTGGGTAAACTATCCCTTTAAGATACTTCAGATTTCATTGATAATACTTTATTTTGTACATTTACTTAAGTAAGATTTTAAATGTAAGAGTTTTACTGGTTCATTTGGTACGTTTAAACTGCGGTTTTAATACTATAGGCCTAAAGTAAAGGATCTGAATACTACTCTCATCACTGACTAAAGTATTAGACAGACTGACAGCCATGGATTTACTGACATGACTCCTGTTACATTGTGTCATGTTGTCCTTTCTAGTGGAACCCTGTACTACCTCGTGATCAATAATCAAAAACCCTACATTTTGAGACTCTGTTACATCTCTGTGATTAAATCAGGTGGCTCAAAAAATTGAATAAGTTGGTCAGTGTAGTCACCGTGGTAATAATGCACAACGACTACAGTATATCCACTTTATGACAACATTAAGACAGTTGTTATAATTCTCAGAAATAATAAGAGACCTGTCTTTTCTGTACCTGGCATACAGGTACCCTGAATCCTGCACTGCTCAGTTTAACCAGGAGCCTTTTGATGGTTGCACAGTGGTGTATTATTGAGGCTTTTGTGTTGATGCAGTATTGTTTTACTGGGCGGTCAATTGATTGTCAGCTGGAGGCCGGGGGTAGGGGGGTGGGCTTGAAATGGGTGTGTGTATGAGTGTGTTTGTATGTGTGTGTGTGTGTGTGTGTGTGTGTGTGCTGACGTGGACTTTCTGTGATGACATTCAGTTGGATGACTGGTGCGGCAGGGAGAGAAGAGCAAAACAGAAATAGAAACTGAAAGAGTCACAGAGAGACTGAAGGAGGATATATTAAAAAGACCCGTCAAGAAATAGCAAAAACAAACAAACAAGAAAACAACAAAAGTAAAAATTATAGACAAGGTAAAACTGTGTCGAGGAGGACTTACAGGGGAAGTTTGACAGACTGAGATGGAATCAAGGAGACTGAGACAAACTTGGGACTATCAGTAACGGATCATCTGATGTGGAGTTTTTCAAACATGGACTAATCTGGGAGTCTACAAATACATACACACACTCACACGCACATTCTCACACACATACACACAGACACACATTCGTGCTTCCTGTTTTGGGCCCATCTTGGCAGTGGACAGGTGTCAGCATGCAGGAGTCTCCAGGTGCAATGGGTGTGGACGGCGGCTATGCCAGCAACGTTCCGGCCTTTCTCACCAAGCTGTGGACCCTCGTGGAGGATCCGGACACCAACCACCTCATCTGCTGGAGCACTGTGAGTCAAACCGTACATGATGCTGTGTCAATCCTGTCACATCACTACAAATGTCTTTTCAAACCTGATAGAGCACAGAGGATGGAGAAGATGAAGATCGGATTCTTTTACCTACATGTGTCCTGCTTAATCATAATTCTGTGCCATGTTATCAACCATGTTGCTGGAGATGCAAACAAACATGACAGGACATGACAGCAAGCCTTTATGTACTTTTAGACCAAAACTTCATCTCATTTATTTGAATGGTGAAGACCGGGGTGGTTGCTCAGCACAGTTCAGACCTTCTGTAAATTAATTAAACATAGATTTTAAATGTTGTGAATAATTAACTGTTCTTTGTAACCATGTGTTTGAGATTAAGATTATGTTTAAGCGGATGGGCTAATGTTTATTAACCAACTTTCAGTCTTTTTTAAAGTATTCCACAGCTAGCAAATACATCAATTAACAGTTTTTATTTCTTATGTTATGACATGAACAAACCATGCAAAGAAAGATTTTACTTTGTGTTTCTGTGCCAATGGCTTCTACGTGACTGGATTTTTTTAAATTTATTTTTTAAATAATCCTTTACCCCAGTGGTTCCCAAACTGGGGGTCGGGACCCCCTGGAGGGTCACAAGACGTGGAGAAGGAGTCCCGAGATGCCTTCCAAAAAACAAATAATTTAAAAAAATCATTTAAAATTGCGTAACCCGTTATTGTATAAAATCTGGTTATATTCTTTTGTAAATTACTTTAAAATAATATTATGGCTATAAGGCTGTTCTGTAGTGTTGTATTGATGCCCATGTAGGTCTAATAGTGCGTGTGTGTGGCTGTGCACAATGTTACATGCCACCTCCAGGGTCGATGGGGGTCCCTAGTCTCTGGCGCCATTATTTTGGGGGTCACAGGCTGAAAAGTTTGGGAACCCCCGCTTTACCCTACCCACTAATATTTTTAAATGGCACGACTTGAGAGTTTGGGGTTGTGTTTTTTTAAGCATATGTGGAGCTCCTATCCGCATTTTTCATTAGCTGATGGTTGCAGGTCCCTGAAATGCATCACTTCACCATGGTTACGCCCCGGCACTGAAGAAAATAAATTGTATCAAAGTTAAAACCTAAAATCTTAACATAAATGACCTGTCAGTTTGCACCTCCAGCATCGTGGCAGAGTGGTCACCTCCCACAAACAGCTGAATGTATATGTGAAAAAATAGAAGAAAAATAGACGAGTGAAAAAGATTGTGAAGGATAATGGTATGAATACAGCTTGCTATTTATTATTCCGAACAGTGTTTTGTGTATTTTTTCTAAGTAATTTATTTTCTAATAGTGCACTTATTGTTATTAAAGAAGGAGAAGAGAGTGAGAGGGACGTGTTAGGCAGTGGTAGTCTTGCAGTTTTAGGTACTGAAAATGGAAATTTTGGAACGCTCATGAAGATATTCATGAATTCTGTCCGTTGTGTTGTCGAGTAGAAGTGGAAAAATACTTTTTGGCCAGTGATGACGGGTTGCACACACTTTTCTCCTTTGTTTACATGAGGCAATACAGTGATGATGCTATGCTAACACAGGATTTGTTTCTTTTACATGTTTGAGCTACAAAGGTCATTGTTTAATCCTGCACTTTCATAACACAGTCTCCACCGCCAACGCTGCAGGTTCAGTACAAAAACTAGTCAGACCTTTACTCTGATTGGCAAATATGGCTTTATTGGTTTGGGTTATATCGCTGTCTGTTGGTTTGACGTGCTCATGACAGCTCCTCAGTTGTGCTTTGTTGTTCATTTGGACAGAGGTTTATTTAAAACAGTGTATGTGTGGATAGGATCCTTTTGTTGAGAGTAAAAAAAACTAAAACAAAAAAACTAAAACAATAAACAAAAAAAACAGAGGACATGTGGACTACACCTTAATCTACAACTGAAGTATTAAAGCTTAAGTACAAATTTGAGGTAGGCCTACAACATTTCAGAGAGCTTTAGTTACTACAAGACTTTTTGCACATAATATAAAATGATGTGATGATATATAAATGACGTTACACCAACAGTTTATACAAGTAAAACTGAAATGATTGACCTATTCATGAATAAGTCCATTGACTGAAAATTAGCAACTACTTTGATCGTCTGTTATTAATGTGTAAAACATGTTATGTTCCAGCTTCTCAAATATGACGATTGACTCATTTCCGTTATAATCATCTGAATAGTTGTACTTTATTTTTTATCACCACTGAGGTTGACACTTGACAAAACAAACATTGTGAAGGTGTTGTCTTGGGCTTTGGCTCATTGTTACACAATTTCTCATTATTTTCTGGAATATTACAAGCCAAACAATACATTTTATGATTGATCTGCCTTTTTTTAAGTCAAGAATGAGTTTCTCCTCAACCAACTACATCAGTAAAATCCTGCTTTACCATCATAATATTCCAGTGATATATACAGTAATACCATAACAGTCACAGTAGACATTTTCCTGCACTGAGTGATTTTACTTTCAATACTTATTTTCCTGATTTTACAAACATACTTTCACATAAATGACAGAGTATAGTAGACAGTGTGGTATAAGTTAGAGGTCTGAATACTCCTTTCAACACTGAGTGTAATGGAGTAAAAAAAAATAGAGCGAAGTGAGATGGAAGACAAAGACAAGAAAAGGCAGAAAGAGATCAACAGGAAAGAAGAGTGAACAGAAGACGAGGAGAAAGATGAGAGGAGAGTTAAAAGACTGAGATGAAGGATACAAGTGGAGCAGACAAAGGATCAAAGGTTCTTTCCTTGAAATCACTTTAGTTTGACAGTTTTTGTTACTGAGTGGAAGTTGAAGTTCTCACATACTCTTCCTCACCATGGTATTGTAAAGACCACATGTGGTTTCTTTTTGATTGTCTCTGTTTATTCTGAGGAAAGAGTTGTGCCTGACTGACACGTGACACAAAGACAAGATTTGTTTCTAAGTTCTTCTTCACTGGGAACACAAACATACAGACAGATGCTGTCCAGTCTCATGAAATCTACATAGTCAGTGTGCCACATAGGCATAACAGTAAGCATTACTACATACAAGGTAACAGCAACATCTTATTCAAAGTGTCTAAACGTGACACATTTAACACCTGTTTTGGTTTGAAAGTTCCTACTGTTAAGTTTTTATTACACACATTATTGCTTTTAGGCCTAAACAGCGTGTGGCGTAAGAAGAGTGTAACACTGGGAGGCAGAGAATGACTCATCACTCACAGTGAGAGAGAGAGAGTTTGATTGGCTGGCAAAGCTGAAATTGGCTGCTGATGAATAGATCCTGCATTCTGGGAAAACTTCATTACCTCCTTTCTATACTCCTTTTATCATTCAGGTAACAGAAAATCACATACAGTAACATTCTAGCAGCAGGTGGTGAGCAATGTTTGGGAACATTTTAAATGAAGCCTGTTTCCATAATGCATTATAACATATTATGAATATAGAAAACACATTATAACGCGTTATGAACACACTAACAGTGCATTGTAGGTGGTTATGGTTACAGTTATGGTCAGGGTTAGGGTTGACCCTAACCCTGACCATAACCATGATTATACAGCACTCTAGGCACATTTTAAAGCATTATAAATATGATCATAATGCATTGTAGACACGTGCTTTCAGTAAAGTGTTACTGAATGTTTAATGGTGATCACTGATAAACTCTGATTAACAACTGAATTGGCTATAAAACTGCTTTTTAGAAACCAAATCTGTTTTGAAGCGATATTTCACCACAAAACTATTTTCTGTGTATCAATTACTCACCCTTAGATGTCTTGAACTGAAGATTGTATTTTTTTTCTGTCCAGTGTTATTTCAAGGTAAACAGACTTTTTCCAAAGATGCAAGTCACTCACTCTAGCTGCTTTTGCTGGCAGTCCACGGAGATTCAGTTTCAGAACATCAAAACCATGTAAAAACGTCCATCCAAAAATCTCAAAAGCTTCGTGTGGTATAATCCAAGTCTTCTTTATCGTGTCATATGCTCAGTGCTTCCAAAACACTTTTATTTCAGATAGAAAGTTACTAAACTCAACATGTCTGGTATGTGATGCACGCACTATGTTGGATTAAGTGGCTACCCATGACACAATGAAGAAGACTTGGATTGTACCACATGAAGCTTTTATGATTTTTGGATGGACCTTTTTAGATGGTTTTGAAACTGTATCTCCATAGACTGCAAGCAAAGCAGCCAGAGTGAGTGGCTCGCATTTTTGGAAAAAAATGTTTACAATGGAATACAACACTTAATTACACTTAAAGGAAAAAGAAATATCTTTCAATGCAAGACATCTAAGAGTGAGTAGCTGATACACAGAGAACAGTTTTGTGTTGAAATATCACTTTAAAAGCACATTAGTGTCTTGTGTACAAAGTCTTTGATTATATTTGGGATGTGAAACCTTATTAATACAGTATGTGTGTTTTCTATTTCAATAATTTTACACTTTCACTTCTTCTGTAGCCTTAATAGATCATAGGCTACTCATAATGTTTGTCATATTTGTCCACCAACTTCCTCACTACAAAGCATGAGTCAAAAACACACCCACATGAAAACTTATCCTGCAGTAACCCAGCTGAAGCAATGGAAGCTGATGTAATGTGCATATCAAATACTTTGCTTATTTTTGCATCTGTTTTAAGTTTCTAATCACTGCAGTTGTCTTTACTGGGATCAAAGTGCTATATGTTCTATAGTAAATTACATTTTTCTATATTAAAAAAAAACATGATCCTAGTAATGCCCAAATTTGTACTCTAGCACTTATATGTGTCTTAAAAATGGCTGGTTTCCACTTTCTGCAACAGCTCTTTCATCCTTTTAACAGGAGAAAATTTATTTTGGCTTCAGATGAGCTGCAGATTTCGAACGCAGCACAATATGAAAATTAAATGAATGATTCATTTGATGTTTGACTGATTTTCCAGGGATAGTTTTTTATTCTTTAGGCATCTAAACTATATTTCAATCACATTGAGTAGTACTCATAAAAAGAAAATAACTAGACAAGACAAAGTCTCATGCTAATTAGACATTAGAATGTGCATAACAGAAAAAAAACCCAACAACTTAGATTAGATCCATTGTTCACAGGCTTTCTCCTCTCATTCAGTCTCTGTACAACTTATCAGATATGATCAGAGATGCTGTTAATTAACTCTAGATTCTCAAATGTTCTTTATTTCAGACTGGGACCAGTTTCCATGTGTTTGATCAGGGACGCTTTGCCAAGGAAGTTCTTCCAAAATACTTTAAACACAATAACATGGCAAGCTTCGTTCGACAGCTCAACATGTGTGAGTACACTCCTCTCTCCTCTTCTCCTTACTTCTCTTGTATTCTCTTTTTCCTCTTTTCACATTTTCGGTACGTAACGAAACATATATTGTGTGCGTGTGCTGTTTAGATGGTTTCCGTAAGGTGGTGAACATTGAGCAGAGCGGTCTGGTGAAGCCTGAGAGAGATGATACAGAGTTCCAACATCTGTACTTCCTCCAGGGACACGAGCACATGCTGGAGCACATCAAGAGGAAGGTACGGACAAATATGCACAGAAAAATGCACAACTACACAGTGTGCAACGCAAACTGACCAGAGTGTGTCGTAGAGTAATGTGGACAGGCATTATATCACTGGTGAAGTAGAGTGCATCACAGAGGAAGTGTGTGGTTGAAAATGCTGTATAAAGCTGCACTTTGTGTGTTCAGGTGTCCATAGTGAAGAGCGAGGAGACCAAAGTTCGTCAGGAGGACCTCAGTAAACTCCTGTATGAAGTTCAGCTTCTCAGAACACAACAGGACAACCTGGAGTGTCAGATGCAGGACATGAAACAGTGAGTGGAGAGATTTGGTGTGTGTGCTGTCATGACTAGTCAGTAAACTAGTCCGTGTCAGCTCAAGCTTGAGCCGACTGGCGGTGTGGCTCGCAGACACTCTGTTGTTGGCAGAGGCGAGTCACAGCACAGTGAGCTAATCAGCTTATACCGGCGTAACCTGCTGCTGAGAAGTGCAGCGTAGTACAGAGAGCATTTTCATTTTACATTTTTCCATGAAACCCTCGTCCCAGTGGCAAAGAAGATATCAGGGTTTAAATAAGACAGGGCTTACTGGAGAACAAATTAGCAGCAGGTGGCATCATTTTTCAACCACTATTACACTGTTTAATCAGTGTAATATCATAATGACAAAGTGAAGCCAAAAAAGTTATCTAGTTTCACTTTAAAGGGCAACTTTGCCGATTTTCAACCTTATCTCTATCTTTCTGAATTAGGGATATAATGTGAAACCCAACAATATATATTTTTTCAATGTTCTCTGTGTCTCTGGGACACAGCTTTAACATATGCTGTCCTTGCTGAAAGCAGTGATGTCACTGTTTCCAGGAAGAGCTACAAACCGTTTACCCCTCGCCTTTCCCCTCTCACTCCAGGCGAGCCAGCGCCATGTTTGTTTTGAAAGGATTTTCTGGCTCTAGCAGACCAAAAACCCCTCGTTATTGAAAACTACTTAATATTTGACCCTAATATTAAATAAAAGAAATGCTCTGATGCAATGGATAACAACCTTGGAGACCCAGCAATTACTGTTTTTTTGTTTGTTTGTTTGTTTTTTTGTAATGCAATGCATCCTGGTACATGTAGGCACTACAAGAACGGCTGTGTGAATAGGACAACCCAGAAAACTCAGCTTTCTCTGTCAATAAAGCACAAACTGAGGAATTTATTGCTTCAATTGACTACAGTTACCATCAACATTGATTGGACATCCACATAAACAGTGGTAGATTTTCCCCTTAACTGAGAAAACAATTACCATCGTAAGTATCCCTGACTAAGGTACTCAACTTAAAGCTATTCCAGGGAAGTGACCCAGCAACCACCTCAACATGACTGCCTTTGGTAATTGTAGTTTGTAGTGTCAAACACAAGTGGATTGAGAAGCAGGAAATAAGAGCAATTCTTTAGAGAGAACTGGATTTTCTAAAGGTGAAGGTACGGGCCGATTCACTGTGCCGAAGCTTAAAAAATTTCCTTCTTCTTTCAGATGTGAAAATTTTATTTTTTGGCTTTAACAGAAAGACACTGCTGCCGTGATCCTTCTAATTCTTATGAGCAGAATCTAAAGTGTGGAAGGAGAAAATATAATGATTGCCCCTGTAAGCTGGTTGAATGTTATTTTGTTTTTGCAATGACATTTTTTTATTATAATTTGAACAAACCTTACAAAAACAAACCTATGCCATGGCTTCATGAATCATAATGTTAACCGCAACACGAAACTGATATCCCTGCAGTTAGTATACGCACAATGGGCTTAAGACGGGAATGTGTCATGGGATGCATCACATGAGTGACACTGACAATAATATATTAATAAAATCTGAAACATTTATTACAAAAAGAAAAAAAATACAGAGAGGAATGAAATTAGCAATAAAGCAAAAAGTACACACATAAATAACACACACACATAGACAGAGGGAACTAGACATCTAAGTTCTTCAGGGATTTAGCGGTACCACGTTAGGCCTTTAGAATGAGCTCATGTATATAACATCCAAAAAGGAAAGGGTCCAAGATCTGTTATTATCTGTTATTATATCTTGGGTACTAGGTTGTCTGTTATTTTGTTAACTGCAGTTTTGCAAAGCTTGTCTGAAGGACCCAGGTCCAGCACAGTTTTTGCTGTTTCATAAACCTTCAAACTTACAGACCTAAAAATACAACTGGACTTCTGGGTCTTATTTGATTATCTCTGCCGCACCTGAAACAACACTCTCTCACCACCGCTGCCTGTGTAGTTTAACACGGCCCCGCTTGATCAATGGGAACTTGAAAGAGAGAGAGTATCCACGGCATGAAGGGCACAAGCGAGGGCTAAAGGTTCTAAAGGGCCCCGACAACAAATTTTTGCCCCTGGGCCCCAATAAAGTTTAATATGGCTATGGTGGGAAAGTAATGTAAAAATAAATAAATAAAACCTCTCAGGTCACATCAATTTAAATTTTTTTGTAAGTAAATCTCAAGAATACATTTGATTTGACAGTTAGATTTATCCGCTGGGTGATGACCTCGAAGCCTGTTTATCACTCTGTGAGGTTGAAACTCATAACACTAAATCTTTTGTTAAAAAAATACACCCCCACTCACTGTTCCTCTTTTTTAACCGTATTTTTGTATTTTAGGGGTGAAATGTGGCTGAAGTAATTGTGCTGTCTGTTATTCATCTTGCAAAGTTGGAACAAATCACACAGTGGATGAACTGACTTTTTCTCTAGAGGCTATTGTTGCTGAAAACAGCTGCCGTTTGTCTATTGTGTGGCAGAGCTGCTTTGTGCTCAGTATTGTTTGCTAATGAGAGGAGAGAATGTTCACCTGCTCACCTGACCGACACACTCATACACACCAATAATGACATTCTTAGAAAGAATGGCCAAATATGTGTGCACATGTACGGCCATGCATGCAGCATGGAGAACGCTCTTAGAAAATGTTTCAGGGCTAACATGAATTATTATTTGTGTTCCTAAATTGCTTTAAATGACCCACACATGGCAGAGTTCAAGAAGAGAAATGATCTGTACATACTGTATTATGTCACCTTAAAGGGATAATTCACCCAAAAATGGATATTCAGTCATTATCTACTCATCCTCATGCCGATTCGAGGTCATGTTAAGTTTCTTTAGTCTGCAAAACACTGGTGGAGTGTCACAGAAAGAAGGCATTGCAGTCTCCCAAACAACTGACATAAATGGCAACAAATTTTCAAACACGCACACACAAACCCTTCTTCTAAGCAAAAGGCTACAGTCAACAGTGAGGCTAACTTGGCATGTCGCAGCCTCAGGACACTTGCATTACTTCAGACAAGCAGCATAAAGGCATTTTATGGATTTATCATGTTTTTTTTTAATGTTTGAAAATTGGTCACCATTCACTTTAATTGTTTG
>JAQFJA010000023.1:5449865-5459959 GCA_029874485.1 Naso brachycentron
GACAAAAGGTAAAACTGAAAGACGCTCTAAAACTGCATGAAAAATATCTTTAGAGTCAGTGTTAGATTTGTCCTTTCTGGGCTTCTGTGAAAACATGGCAGTAGAACATGGCGAACTCAAAAGGCTCATTCTGAAGTTACAAAAATCCAATTAATTTTTTTCAGGTGATTATTATGTAATGAAAGCATTCCTCTGAATATCATGATCTTTAATTAAGGTATTAATTTAAAAAGCATCTATTACTCTCTGCCTGTATGAAAATAACAAAATAAGCGTCCTGCAGCGAAAGCCAATATTCACCTCAGACTTGGTTTATGTTGTTGAATGCTGCAGGGTGTGTTGGTCAGCTGGTCTTGTTTGTTGCTGTTGATCACTGTTTGTGACAGGGTAGAGCAGTGCTTCTCAACCTTTTTTGGGTACTGGATCCCTTGCATATTTTTTTAAAAGCTGAGGACCCCTTACCTGTGTTTTTTTTTTCTCCTATGGGCCATGTTGTCAACACCACGCTGCAGATTAGTTTCGTCTTTTTCTCCTTCTTTGAATAATGGTAGTTGTCAACTTCTTTTTTGTTTTTGTGTGTTAATTAATTTGTAACTTAATTTCAAGTGCTGTATGTGGAATTTTGCAAACCGGTGAGTTTTCAACAACACGTTCCTGCAAATTTTTAACAATAAAAGCTTTATTAAGAAATAAATGTGTCTGTCCACTGAAACACTAGAGTACTCTTAATTGGAAAGAAATGTAGGAAGTGTTGAATTTGTATTAAAAGCACAATGCCGTAACTTTAGAATGAGGCTTTGTACTAAAATATGAAGAATATTATATGTATCAAACAGAGAGAATTGGAAATAAACACCTGTCTTCTTTTGCAGTTGAGGTACATAAAGTTCCCAGTAACTATTTGAGGAACAATGTTTGTCCGTAAAGGTCATAGGATCTTATTAAAATACATATTTTATTTCACGGGCCTCTTGCAATTGCACCACGGACCACTAGGGGTCCACGGACCCCTGGTTGAGAACCACTGGTATAGAGAGTTCCCATGCATTTGACTGACAAAGGTTGTTATCTATTATTCAATGTAGAAGCGCTTTGAATTGCCGCTTTTTTAAAGATGGTTTTTCTGGTTGTTTGGGGGGGTTTTTTTTACATTTATAAGAACTGATGACATGTAGTAAATTTTAAATTATGATAAAATTAGCTGTCATGATTGCTATAATAAAGCTACTGCACCACATGAATTGTTGAGACCTGATATATTTCTATGGATGTGGATGCAGTAAGTGTTCTATAAATCAATCCTAGCAATCATATCCTTTTTCAACAGTTAATCTTTTAACTCAACAAACTGCTTGAATTGCTCCTTGTGTTAAAGACAGAAAGATGATTTGTGTTATACTGCATGATGTTCAATTGATCATCTTTTAAAGAGAGTTTTCTACAAATAGATTCAGCTACAAGATGTAAAGAGACTTTTTCAGCCCAAGCTGCATACAGCACAAAAAAGTCCTCAGATCTCTCACTGTTACCTGTAAAGCTTAAATCCTTTTTTGGGGGGTTAAAGGCAACTAACTTTGACATTTTTAACATTTTTATTAAGTCAGATCTTCTGCCTTCTGGTTTTTGGTTGTTGGACATTCAGACAACAGTGTTAGTTGGTATTAATCAGACTTACACTGTAAAAAAAAATGAAAAAGTGGGAGAAAAATAGGAGTTTTAAAAACCGAAGGAACATCCCCCTCACCCACCCACACCCATCCCCAGTGGAAATGACGTCCTTGCCTTTCTTTGTCTGCCTACTGCTGATGAAAACAGAGTCGATGGAAGTGGAAATGGAAGTAAAACATGCTGTAAAACCAAAACAATGAGCTTAAAGAGATTAGCCTAACAAATTAATATTTACTCCTGTTTGACATGGAATCATTCTCAAACGATATAACCTTCCTATTCAGAACGTAGTTTTGCTTATCCATTACTTTTTGGGGCAGCATTTGTTTACACCAAGAGCAATTATTCTTTGATGACACTCCTTTGGCAACAACAATGACAGACAGCAATAATCAGCACCGACAGTGAGCAATTAAAGTAAGGCAGCAAGACAGTGAGTATTTTAAATGAACACTATGAGCCTGCAGTGCTGCAAATGATAGCAGATGCTTTATAAACTTTAAAAATGTATAATATGTATGCATCTGCATGCGTGTGTGTGAGAGAGACTATGAGGCCATGAGGATGTCTGTTTGTGTGTATAGTTTATTCAGTAAAAAAAAAAAATGGAGCTCTCATTTCATTTTAGTATTGTATTTTTGCATCTAAGTGTAGAATTTTCAGCTTTTAAGTGTTTTTTTTTTAGCAGACAAAGCCACCAAATGAGAATAAAGGTCAGGGCCTCAGTGATCTGGCATTATTACTGTTAGAAAGAGTGACCACGTCGAAGGTAAGTGCCAAGAGCAGAAATCAATAAAAGAGGAAAAGAGAAAAGGGGGGGTTGGGAATCAGACGAGTTGCTGGTAACAGCAGAATCTAAGTGAGATCTCTGCGGCTGGTTTATTCATAGCTAAGTGGCCAGCAAAATTTTCCATAAACACAGAATGACACGTCTTATATAAATTAAACAGAAGAAATATAACGTTTTAAAATTCCTCCTGTTACATTAATCCATGCATTTAGAGGAAAATAATTTCCCCCAGAATCATCTCATCGAATAAATATCCTCCTTGTCTGTAATATTTAATGTCTCTATAGAAACCATATGGTTATTAGTTTGCTTGTATTAAGCAGTAAATGTATGAAAAAGCATGAAGTGAACCAGAGCTGGCAGCGTACTGACAGGGCTGTTGCGATCATTTGACCTTAACAGCTTTGGGTTTTAAGGCGGTGACTCCTCTTCCGTTATGTCAGTTACCAGGGCTGATTTATCTGCCTCTTTGCCTGGAAAGAGCTCAGTGCAGACTAACTGTCTCTGCCCCCGGAGGAACCAGAGCCAGATCACTGCTGCATGACAACAGCCTCCTCTCCGGCCTTTCCGCAGCCCAACCGAGGAGACAAGAAAAGCTGCACCCTTTTTTTTGTTTTTTTGTAGGATCTCCTTTAACAATTTGATGACAGTAAAATAAAATTTGAACTCAGACCTCTGCACAAGCTGCAGCAGCTTTCTTGTATTTTCTGCTTCTACACAGACTCGGGGTTTGTGATTACACTTTCCTTAAAAGCTTGTGACTAAGAGAATAATGGACCGAAGGGAGCTGAACACGCTCTCATTCTGTTATCTCACCCACTTATCTTGTTCTTTTCTTCTGTCATCTCTTGATCTTCTGTAATTGTCGTTACATCTGACCTTATCTCTTTCCTTTCATCCTCCATCCGTGTTAACCCTCCCCCCTCCAGGTCATTTGTTTCTTGCTCTTCTGCCTTATGTAATAGTTGTGTTGCACACATTTACACAAACACCGTCTGACTGTTAACCCAGTGGCACACTGTTCAAAATGTATCTTACAGACTGACAGTCTCTCTGTGTTGGTTGTGTTTTGTTCTAATTTTATTATACCAGTGTCTCATTTGAGTGATGATCTGATTACAGCAGCTTTGCAGGCATTCAGAAGACCCTGCTGCTCCTCAGGCCTCTAGGAATACTAACATCCTGCTTCTCCCCTCTTGTGTTTACTCTAGGCGGATGCTAAGATGGTGTGTGATGTGGTCAGTCGTATGGAGGACACAGAGCCTTACTCTGCCGAGCTGCTCTCCGCCATGATGCGTCTGTGGTCCGACTCAGGCATCCAGGAGTGTTTCAGTCGCGCCCGAGAGTACCAGCTCAACGACTCAGCGCAGTAGTACGTACATGTGGTCATTTGTGTGTTTGGACTGGATGAGGAATCAGAAACTTCACAAATCAGTCTGACTTTTTTACCTACCTAATTTCCTCCACTTTGGTATATGAAATAAATTTCAGTAACAAACCTCACTCTGTAAGCAAAGACGTAAGTATTAAAGTTTGTTTCATGGGATCACCTCATAAGTCAAGTCGCATTGTTCCACCTTCGCAGTTTAAAGTGATGTTGTTAACATGCATGTTCCGTCTGACTCACACGCATGTTGATGAAAGATCAGATCAGAGAGCTTGTGCAGAAAATAATACATCATGTGAGTCATATGTGCTCATTTCAGTCAACAAAATGCTGAACCAAATGAAGCTAAATGTCAGTTCTGTTGAAAAATAGCAAACTGACACATGTCTGTGTGTGTGTGTGTGTGTGTGTGTGTGTGTGTGTGTGTGTGTGTATGCGCGTGCGTGCGTGTGCGTCTGTGTGTGGCAGGAGAGACAGTAGCCATGTTTCCATTAATTGTGAAGCAAATTTTAGGAGAACTTTTGAAATCTTGCAAAAAAAATGCGCATTAGCAGTGTTTCCAACAAGTAGTTTAGAGCAAATAAATTAGGCTGCAATGTGTTGTTTGGTCAGAAGATGGCGGTAAAGATGACGTTACCCGTGGCTGTAATAAACAGTAGAGGTAGAAGTTGCACACTGGAACCAAAACATTGCAGCATTCTGTTGCTGTTTACCAAAGATAGTCAATATTAACACCTGATCCACCACTGTACGCTGTGTCAACGGAGTGAAATGGAAGATACACTTCCCATCTCCTAAGTGGGCGGAGTCACATCTCCTATGGAGACAGTTAGGAACCACCATCCCTCTGCCTCGTCTGGAAGCGTTATCGCTTCATGTGACTGGATTAAAGCAGATGGATTTTGTGTTTATTATTGATATTTATTGATACTTATTAGATAAAAGTTTTAACTTGTAATTCATGGTTTTACCTAGTAGAGCTTTTAAATGTTCATTTATTTCCATCGTGACTCGTGAAGCAAAGCGGGAAGCAACATCTCACCAGAACATGTTGCTGAGACAGAGACAGGTCTCGAACGAAGTTCGTTTTCTCCTGATTTTTGTGCCAGAATGTTGGAAGATATGTGTCTTGTGAAAAATGGATCCAATGAGGACGATGAGGTGAAAGAATTGATCATAATCTGTGATTGTGTTCATTTCTCCCTTAAGAATGGATGGAATCAAGACTGTCTCTAGTCTCCTAAAGGGGCGGGGCCGTGGCGAAAAACCATGTGACACTGATGCGGGAAATAAATGGAACAGAATCAGCTTCCTACTCCTCCTATTTCTTTTGTGGAGAGGAAACAGCCGATAAATATTCGCTGCCAAAGGCTAAAACCTTTTTTTTTTTTTTTTTAAAAATTTGAGGACTTGGTTTCGAATTTTGTTGTTTCCATTTATCATTTTTAATGCGATATTTCAAAATGCACATCAGACATGTTTATGGAAAGATTGCTAGTGTCTCTACCAAGCACAGGCAGGTGTGCCGGCCGTCAGACTGGGGTCAGGGTAGATCTGTAAAATGTAAATACATGAGCTACAGTTTGTTGCCAAATAAATGCTGATCTTTCCAGCTCCACCTGGGTGTTTCCAAAGCGTTCCCTCTCCAGATGAGATATGTTATCCCTCCAGCGAGTTTTTCAATATGTGAACATGTCAAATATTAATGACATAAAGTGAATAGACAGTCCCCTGCATGGGCCGAGGATCTCCTCCTCAGGTGTGTGTAACATGATACCCTGGCATTTCTTGTTACGGAGATAAAACAGGCAACTGCCATATTGCTTTCAGGTGATTTCACACATGTCCTTGTGTTGACTCTGGGTATGTGCAGGTGTGTGTTTACATGAACCGACAGGACAAGAAACGGTGTGTGTGCTGAATTTGGTGGCATTTGTTTAAACTGATTCAGCACAGATGAAACTGTGTGTGTTTATATTCTGTCCTCCCAGCCAGTACTTGATTTTTTAAAATCCAAATCAATACATCACTCATTAGCCCATCTTGACCCACCCACTCACTTTTAATATAAACATCCTCCCAAACATACGCACACAAGGTGTAAGACTCATAACATTCTACAAAATAAATCTGTACAACGCAGTGTAGTTTGAAGTCCCTGTATGCCACAACTAAAACAGAAAAATGTAGATAAGCTGGTTGTAAACAATTTCCAAAACTTAAAAGTGAAATTCAGTTGTTGTTTGTTGTTTTTTTTTTGTTAAGTGCAGAAAATGAGTTAAGAGGTCTCAGCCTGAGGAAAAAAAACTGCCTGGTTATCTGGTGGTCCGGCAGTGGGTACTTCTGTATCTCTCCCATGACTATTTATAATCTTCTCAATGTGATCATACACTGGCTATTACGACACACAGTCAATCACCATTACAAGTATTAGGCCTGATTTATGCTGAGTGCCTCTGTGTGGGTGGAGAGAGAGACCGAGAGATAGAGAGAGAGACCGATGGGTGAGGTGGATGGAGGGGGGAGTCATTTCCCTCAAGTGCCATGTTTGTGTGTGTAGCCCTTGTTTAATTGTGCCCCATACATCCAATGCAAATTACACAGCAACATAAAGAGAAATTGAAGCAGAGTGACAGATGGAGTCATATATCAATGTTGCTGTGTGTGTTACATCTACTGTACATTCAGCACTCACTCTGCTGGGCTCTAACAACAGTGTAGTGTCGAGGATACTGGGACTATTTTGATAAATAGAATTCTTAGCTTTGCAAAACCAGTGTGCTTTGACCATAATGACCACAGGCAACAGTGCATTTCAAGAGAAAAAGCACAAAGCAAGCTCATCTGGAAATACTGTAATGGTTATGTTGGTGCGACACTGCGCCTAAGAAAGTGTCCTCTAGTTAATTGGCTGAGACTGTTTGGTAGTTAGGTAATTCTAAGATTTTAAAATTTGCTGAGATGTAAGGTAGCGGGACGTGTCAGGAAGAGTAACAAAGACAAGCAAAGCTCTGCAGAGGCAACATGAAACAGAATAAATAGAGAAGGTTGAGATGACTGAAGAGAACATGAGCAAATACAGAAATAGAAATCGCAACAAAGATGTAGAGAGATAAGAGACGGAAAGAAAAAGGCAGTGAACTCAAGCAGAGGCTTTGACAAAGAAACACATCGAAAGATGTGAATGACCTTGAAGAAAGTCAGAAAGTCAAAAATGAAGAGAGAGCGAGTTTGCCATGACTAATCATGGCAAACCAACATTTATGTGTGGTCAGTTTACTCAAACAACATCCGCTCTGTGTGTGTGCGTGTGTGTGTGTGTGTTAAATGTCACATGAAAGATTGATGCACACTTCCTATTATATATTGGCCTGTGGAGCACAACAGGCCAACCGACCAATGACCTGATAGGACAGATGTCACGTGATCAGACCACACTCAGTGCGTGCGTGCGTGCGTGCGTGCATATGTGTGTGAAGTTACACATGCATGTAATCTGTGTGTTTGTGTTGCATAGAAAGCAGAAAACTATTCTGAAAGGAGAAATTACTGCCTGAAGCCAATCCTCTCTCTACCTTTCTCTCTCTCTCTCTCTTCAAGTGCATGGACTGACCTATATACCACAATAAACATACACTCTGTTTATGATTTACAACCCCTGCCTTTGTGGCACAATAGTAACCGTGTACCTATTTGGCTTCCATTAAAGAAGCTAACGCAGCCACATCCTCCATATGCACACATATATATTGACAGATAAAGTATCTAAATGGACGCTGGACCAGAGCATTGCTGCGGCGTTTTGCTTTGTTACAGTGAAAGACTACAGAAATAGATCAAGTGCGTGATGCCCGCTAATAGCAGGCCGTCTGACTCGAATCCTTAAAAGGATATTATGGAATTTTTGACATAGGGCCTCATTTTCGACCTACCAGTCCTAACTCTATTGATAGAGACTATTTTCAGGTCATTACATGCAGTGCAGAGTTTGGACGGCTCGCCATTTTGCCGCTAATGCAAGTAAAGGGACCCAGCAGTGTCAAGTTGCCACTACCAAACTCCAGTTAAACACTCCACAGTGCACTGAAAGCAAGTCGAATAAGACGACTGAATGAATTTCTTTAATTTGTGGCTCTGCTTAGTGTTAACAGTGACAGGAAGCTGCCAACTCTTTACTTCTGCTGCTACAACTACTAGCTTCCTGTTGCTGTTAACCTTAATCAGAGCCACAAAATAAAGAATTTCTGCCGTCATTTGACTTCTAAAATTATGGTTTGAACGCTCAGATTCGCCTCCATAGACTGCTGTCACGTTCAACTTGCTGTGGATGCACTGTGGAGTGTTTAATGGGAGTTTGGTTGTGGCTACTGTTGGGTCCCTTTACTTGCTTTAGCATTAACATTAGCATTAGCGGTGAAACAGTGAGCCGGTGAAACTCTGTAATGCATACAGTGAGCTGAAAATGGTCTCTATCAATAGGAATAGGACGAGGTAGGTCAAAAATGAGGCCCTGTGTCAAAAGTTCAGGAATATCACTTTAGTGTCAGACAAAATGGGATCTTTCTCTGTTCTTTACCACAGACGTTTATTTTGGATCATGCATTGCATTTCATTATTTAACATCACTAAGCCACATACCAGGTTATAATGTAAAAATGCTTCAGCTGTATAAATAAAGTTCATCCTAGTGCTGCTGATCACTGTTACGTGTCCATTGCCAGCTTTAGAAAGTTGTTCATTTTGTCTTCTATTGTCAACAGAGGTAACCTCATGTTAAAGTCCACACAACTCTCTTCATAAAAGGTTAAAATACAAAATAGTGTCAGTCAGTGTTGATTCAAGATGCGCCTTGAACTGTCTGTACACTACCAGTGTGAAGTTTCCCTCTTTATCTTCTTCTGTGGGCTGTGGCAGGTTTTTTTCCTCTATCGATTCAGAGCTTTTTTATGTTGTGGCCAGGTTGTCTCATGCTGCATCAAATCCCTGTAGCCTCTGTGGAAGTTACAAGTGCTGGTTGTATCATATTTTATTGTTGTACTGTAGGTAGGGATGCACAACATGGATTTTTTTAAAAGACACCCATAACTGATTAATTTACTACCTGCTTTTATCGCTGTAATCAGTAAGATAACCAGTAATTTCCTGTTTTTCCATTTAAAAAAGAAGCTGAATTATAACATGTAGTTTACACGTACCTGATGGTAAGAACTAAAATGTAGTGAACAAAGATCCATCATTCAATGTTCCAAACATCTGAACCAAATCTAACAGACATTAGTCACCATTACAACAAAAATAAAGAATTCTGAAATGTTTATTTTTACCAGTAATGTGCATCAAAAACGTCACAAACAGACGTGCTGTACTTTACCTTCATGCTACTTTAAGTAGAGAGAGAAATGTTGCCTAAGGATGAAATTAAAACAGAAATCAGATGAAATTATTTGACTTAAAATGCCAGACCAAACATGTTACTGTATTTCAATACTTAATACAAAATAAAGGCCTTTATATTACTGAAAGCCAATGGCTGCTTAGTCTACAGATACAAAGTACCCTGACCAAAGGCATGTAACTAGTTGACAATTGTGCGTAATAACAATTTTTTTACTGAACATAATGTAAAAAAGATGTTTGGGGTAATTTATAATTATTAAACTCCCGATGAAGTTAAAGGTTTTAGTGCACTTATTCTGGATTTTGGGAAGTGTTCTTATTTAGAGTATAATATGGGGATTTCATTACAAATCCTCCGTCATAACATTTCTTTACGAAGATATTATTTCCATGACTGCTAGACTGTTAGAATATATTTAATTGAACTGCTGTTCAACGTTTTCAAGCACCGTGCTGTAAAACCAATCTGCTTCGGGGAGCAATTGTTTTTTAATGTCTGACTATCCTGTAATCTTAACAGAGCCTGTTCATTCTTCACAACTGTAAAATGTTTTAACACCAATTCCACTCCGCTTTCTCCTTGCTTTTTATTATTATGTCAGAGTATCTGAGGTCCGACAGATCACTTTGCCTCATTATGACCCAAAAAAAACTCAACAACAATTAAACTTTCTTCTCACGTTCTTTGTCTTCCCCCGTTAGCTTTTCCTCTCTCCATCCTCTTGAAATGCTATTTTCCCTTCAGTGTAATCAATAGTTCCTATCACGAGAACTGTGTGAATGTGCAGTGTGTGTCATTCTTTTGGCTTAGAATACAACTTTAGTCTTTAAGTCTGACGTGACACCTTTTTA
>JAQFJA010000023.1:5463776-5481072 GCA_029874485.1 Naso brachycentron
TGAAATCTAATCTATTTCTTTCTTTCTTTCTTTCTTCTTTCTAAATCTATTTTAATGTATTGTTGTGCTATTTTTTTGCTCAAAAACTATCTTTGTTAGCTTAGATGAATATTGTCTGTCACATTAAATTCCATAAATTTTATTTCTGGATCACTGCTGAAAGTTGTAAAAAAAAAAACGCAGATTCCATATTGTCTGATGAGGACAGCATAATTTAAATAAAGAGGAGAGACATTTTCAGTGTGGGTCCTTGTGCGTCCGAATGGCCAGTGCATCTTGATTGGTTGGTTCAAGGGTAGAAGCAGCAGTCATTTCGAGTGTTTCTATCTAAATTGCTGACAGAGTCAGAATATTTCTGCAGGCTGTTTTTTTTTTTGCAGCAAAGCTCCTCAACCATGGACTCATGTCACAGTGTGATGGAGGGCGGCTGTTTTGATGGACTGTCAAAGACTTAAGCACATTTCTGGAGCACCATTATAATCTTTTGTCTCAGACATCTTTAAATTACAGCATTACAATTCCTGTAGATGACCAGAGCACAACAAAAATATATATACCAGTGATTCCTCTCTCTTATATTCTGCACAGTAATACCACAGAATAAAATGAGAACAGCCAGAATTTATGAGATCCCGTGTCTCCCTTAAAAACTTTAGAGAGACTCACTGAGCTCCTCCAACACAGAAAAAGAAAATAAAGTACTGACAAGGAGACTTTCAGAGCACACACTCGGGTATAGAAACAACAAGTCGGATAATAAAAACTAAAGTTAACACTATCAGATAACTGCATGAAAGAGAAACGCTTTATGAACAAGGAAAAGACCCATATTTGTTACATCTAAAAGTAATTTGCCACTGCTGAAATAATGAACCAACAATAAAATAGAAATCCAACACAGTCTGGGTTTATAAATGGATCTGCAAACTGGCCACAACTGAGACTGCTGAAGAAGCTGCCAGGCTTTAGAAGTCACCACCTTTCCATGTTGGTTTAGACAGCTATATACTGTATATACACACTGGAGACTGACATATTTAGGGACTCCTGTGGCTCACGTGATTCCCGTGGGGAATCACTAATGGGAGACGATTTCATTATTTATCACGTGATTGGACGGGACAGGGGAAAAAAAGCCAGCGGGAGTGGGTGGGACTGGGAATCATAATACCAATGAATTAGTTTTATATATAAATTAGAGTGCCTTAAACCATATAAAACACGTAACATATATGAATAAACTTTTTTTCTTTTTTTTCTTTTTTTTTTTAAAGATAGCGCTAGTCTTTCGGTTACTTTTTTTGTATTCCTTTTTTTCTCTCCTGTCTGTCTTCTCTCTGCCAATCAGAAGCACGGGGGCAGGATGAGACAGGAGTCATTATTCGACGATTAGGACGGGACAGGATTTTTTTGACTCAGTCATGGGACTGGGGAAGGACAGGAATATTTTAGTGGGATCGAACAGGAGTGAAAATCGACTCCTGTGTCACCCTCTAACGCACACATAGTTTAACAGTCTGAGGTTTAATGCTTTATAGTTTCAAATTTGACTTCTGTGATCAGAAAGTAAGGTGATGTAAGAGTTGAACAATCTTCACAGTGATATGTAAAAAAATGTAGTGTGTGTTTTTGTCTCATGCATGTGTCTCTGTCCATCAGGCTGTTTGATGTGGGAGGTCAGAGGTCGGAGAGGAAGAAGTGGATCCACTGTTTTGAGGATGTCACAGCCATCATTTTCTGTGTGGCGCTCAGCGGATACGACCAGGTGCTACATGAGGACGAGACCACGGTAAGGAAAGATGAACACATGTATGCTCTCTCTTCTCTCTGATGCTTTTTCTCTTTCACTCTGTGCCCTTAGGGCCCATGTATAAATATTTCTTTAGCCTATAGAAGAGATTATGTCAACTAGCATCAGTGATGTTACTTTATACATTCAGGATGTGGGTATCAGTCCCCTAATACATTCTGACACAGGCCATAAACCCGCTAGTGTAAAGATTACATGCTTGTTCTATATGTAGAAACGCTGTGTAAGCTGACATTAAATATATGGTCTTTGTTAAAGCTTGAGACAGGGAGGGATAAATGTCTGTGGTGCTCTTTGATGAGCTGCTGAATAAATTAAAGCATGAAAGTCTAAGTGTGTTTATATTTACATTTTATATTTATTTGTTGTTTTTTTAGAACGTTTTAGGTTTGACAGTGGCAGACAAATGTAACGGCTTACTTTTTCCTCTCATTTTGTATCTATCAAAATATGCTGTATTTCTTAAAAATAGAGAAGCATCAGCTGTGATCCGTCACACCGGCCCTCAGCCGTAGATCAGAATAGTTTGAATTGTCTGTTGTGTTCTTGACTTGGTACACCATCCTCACCTCTTGCTGAAATTTGATTTAACAGATCATGTCAATGTATCTGGACTTGTTTGTTTGACAAAACATTTAATTTAGTAGTGCTTCATCTCTGAACACATTGTTGCGTCGTTTTAATTTATAAAGGGAAGGTTGTTATACGCTGGTTACTTTTCTCTGGAAATCATTCCTGCCAGCACTGACACTGGAAACCATGTGCCTCTACTTAAACAAAATGACTAGTTTTAAATAACTGGAAGAGCATGTGTGTTACTGTACTTTATGTACATTAAGTTGCTCCAATGGCAAATTATGTCGACAATAGATTCTGAGACATTATACATCCTTGAGTTGGACAGTTACTAGCTGCCTCTATTCATGTTATTGTTCTTTTTAAGAAAAATCAGATTTGAATTCTCTCCATAAATTAACACTAAATAAACAATATGATAGAATGTGATAGAGTATTTTCGTAAGACTTCACTTAAAACATGCATCTATAATGCTTTATACATTATAAACACACTTATAATGTGTGATAGGTGGTGATAGTTAGGGTTAGGGCCTATAGCTATGATTATACAACACTATAGATGCATTATAACACATTATAAGTATGTTCATAATGCATTATAGATGAATGCTTTAAGTGAAGTGTTACCAGGATTTTTATTGTTTTGGTGAAATGGATCAATAATGTAAATGGAAGCCTCACGCAGTACAATTTCTATTTTTACAAATTCTTTTTTTTTTTTTAAGTGTTTCACAACAATTTGAACACATTGAAAAACTTGTTCATCTATTTTAAGGGCTTTGAAGTGATAAAACCACAAAAAAATTAAGGATCTGGAAATAGTAAAACAAAATTAAACTAAAATGCCTCTGTGCCGCAAACGGCCATGTGGCTCTAAAGACGACGCCATGTAACCTACAACAAATAAGCTGATTTGAATGCACGGTGCTCACAGCTATTTATAAGCCTGAAGTGTATCCTCTGAGAATTCCAAGCTTGGAAATTGTGTTCTGTAGCTGCTCTATTTATGCAGATGTCGTCAAGCCGCCCTGTGAGCTGGGAGCACCAGAAGAGCGTCAAATGAGGAGAGAAAATATTGATCATAAAACACACTCACAAACAGCTTCGAGCATGTTTGCTGCATTTCTAAGTCCAATTTAACGGTGAATGCTGTTTTTTGTTCTAGAGGATACACCTGTCTGTCCAAATGTAGACAATGTAAGGTCAACATGATACTTGAAGCACAGCTGCTCTCGTGGCTGATTGCAGAAAATGTCTCAGCTACGTACAAAGTAAGCATAAATTCTCTGCCTAAGCCTCCAAAAGTAAATGACGTATTTCTTGACTCTGTATTTCCAGGGAGAAGTTTCTGATAACAGATAACATTTTGTCCTTGCAGCTAAAATTTCAGGCTGTAGTGCAGTGATAAGATATTTTTAATGACGGGGCTGTTTTGCTTTGATACTATTGCCGCTATTACCTTTCCACCAACAAAGCCCACAGCTAAAATACAAGTTCAAATAAACAAACGCAAAGCAATATGTGGCAAAATGGGTTTACCAAAAAAGAAAATGCAATATTCCAGATTTAGATCTGTTCAGTCAATTTTAATAGCAGGTCGGGTATTTTTTTTGTGTGTGTTTTTTTTTGTTTTTATCTGTGAGACAGTGTTCAGATCAACATTATGTGTTATCATTAAAAAGCAAACACTGGTGTGGGAGGTATAATTACCAGGCAAATAACCAAATGTTTTTCACCAAGCGCCCACGTTCTCTGTCAGTTCTGCTACCAGACACACTAGGCATGTGATTCAGAAATTACAGGTACTGTGCACATTAAAAATCATCCGCAATCAGACAGGAAAGATAACACCCCCTCCACTGTAATTGGAATGATAAAATGATACATAAATCCCTTTTGGGCAGTTTTTAAAACCACTGATACACCATGGATTTAATTAGATCACCTGATTTTTCACATTATACTAATCCTGTCTGAAAGTGTCCCAGCCTCTTAGGAAGTTAAAGTAATGCATATATGTTTGTTTACTGATTCAGGCTACTAAAAGCTTTGTATTACATGAAACAATACTTAAGTTTACATACATGTAGCAATGTTAGGAGCCCCTAAAGGTCACTTCCAGTTTGCCACGTCATGTGACAGTTTTTACAAGTGCTTAAGTCACGTGCAGTGCACTCAGAGAAACAGTCAAGAGTCACAGATGGTGACATTTTTATTTCAGTGTTAAAGCTGCAGTTGGTAACTTTGGGGTAAATATCAATAACTTTTTGTGTTACATTTGGGACAAAATGTCAAAAAAAAAAAAAAAAACATAGACAACTGTTGGTGTAATGGTCTGAGAGTATCACGAGATCTCTTTGTTTTCCCATCATGATGTCACGTCACTGATTGCCTCTGTATTCAGGATTGAATACAGAGGCAATCAGTGACGCTCTCAGTCCTGATTAGCTGGTCTACGCTGCTGCGCTTCTTAGTGACAAGTGACTTCGTTACGAGCTGATTAGCTGTTCGTGTCTTACGCTCTGACTTGCCTCTGCTGACAACAGAGAGTCTACAAGCCACGCTGCCAGACGGCTTAAGCTCGAGCTGAGACGGACCAGTTTACTCCACGGCAACTTTCCCTGCATCCATTTCGTCTCAGTTCAAACTGGACACAACAAATAAAATAAAACACGAGCCAGACGCCAAAACAGGGAAGGGAGGCTGCAGCGGAGTTGCTTCCCAACAAGTCTCATGCTACAGCTAATGTTAGCTTGTTAGCTCATCAGCAAAAGTTACCAACTGCAGGTTTAAGTACAACAAATAATTTTTTTCCTGGAACAATTTATTTATTTCACAAAACTAACAACATATCAGAACAATAATTATGACTCTAAAGAGCAGACTTTTCCTTTTCAGTTCACTTGTTTTGGTTTTTATGAAATTCACCAATTTAAGACCTTTTTAAAACCACTCAGAATGCAATTTATTGCCTGTTTATTATCACACTGCCCAGAGTGTGATGGAAAGCTATTAGAGACAATAATTATGGCTCAGATTTATTAAGGATTCTATCGCCTTTTTCATATTTTCCCAGCAGCATGTTTTTAAATGATTCCTATTGATAAAATTACTTGAATTAATGAACCTGGATAGATGGATTAACCAATGAAAACTGATTCATTTATTTAAGTTCATAGATTCTGTAGCTAGCAGTGGTGACAGAGGTGTGATGAAGCTGACTGAAACTCTAAACCACCTCCTGCAGCACAATTCAGTGTCACAACAATCCCACTTTCAGTGTCGAGATGTGTGATGTCCCCTGACAGCCTGCAGTCAGATTCAAAAATATTACATAACTATCATTCCTGCCTGTGGAAGACGGGAAAACATTCAGTTTTCATGAAAGGCCTTTTTCTTATTAAATTCTGATATATATAGTTGATACATAAAAGGATCTCACTCATTTTTATTTCTCTTTTATTTAAGAACCTTTATGCAAGTTTTTAATTAAGCATGTAAGAAAAACAAAATATGTGTACATAAAACAAAGAAAGGTAAACAAGAAACACCTTTCAACTATAGTTGTAAACAAAATAAATATACCGTATAATGTATAATAGGCTAAGGTGGTTTAAAAAACAACAACAACAACAAAAAAAAAAAAAGGTTAGTGGTGTTAAAATTGTTTAGCATTCAGTCTACTGCATGATTTGCAAAGTGTTGTTTTCTGGTCTTTTGGAAACCAAAACACATCCATGCGACATAAGGAGCTCCTCTTTAGCTACAAGCTCTTTGTTTTGTCTTAGCTTGCCTGAGAAAATCTCTTGTAGGAATTACTCTGTTCTGTGTCGTGTTTGTTCTGTGCTGTGTTGAAGAAAACAAAGAACGATCCAAATGACTAAAAACAACAAAATAAAGAACAGAACATGTTCCGAAATACAGGGGCTTTTCTGTTGTCACATGACATATATTGTTGTTCTTCACATCCCTAATCCATATAAACTATGTGCTGTATGGACACACACACACACACACACACACACAGGCACTTCTTCTGCTTTATAATCCCCTTCTTTCTGTTGAAGACCTGCTTGTGTTGTGTTTTTCTCTGCCTCTCCTTGTCCTCTTCCTGTGAACACACACAGACTAAATGCTGAAATGACACTGTCTGGTTGAAGTCCTGTCCTCCTGCCTCTCAACACTTTCTTTTTAGCACTGCGGGTGTGTATGTGTGGGGGGTGTCATGTAAAGGAAGTGGGACATGGCCGGGTGGGTGGGTCCCTTGCATTTTCTGGTTCTGCTCTAAGCTCCTCCCTGCAGCATCTCTGGCTCCTTCCGCTCCTCTTGTCACTCTCGCCATCGACTGTCCTCTCTAACCAATCAGCAGTCAGATCTTCTTCAGATGCTCCACACACAGACAGGTATGAAACCCTCCGATAGGTTGATACAGTCTCTATGAGTTGAAAGCAGTGTCTTTTATTTTTTTGTTTATGGACCAAGGAGTTGAATTGTTAGTGTTTGTATCCTTGCACAGCTTTGTTTTTCACTCATCAAGTGTTTTACACTTGCTATTTGTCCATCCATCTGTCTCAATATCTGTCTGACTGTCTAATCACTTTGTTGTTTCTCTAAATTATTGCATTTGCTATTTAACCCTCCTCCCTTCTGTTTTCCATTGCATGTGAGGCTGCCTTGCCTTAATCTCCAGTCATTTATCTACAGTAGTTTGGTTGATGGAGCCCATCAATCACAGTTCCTCCCCTCCCTCGTCCTAAAATAGGCAATAAAGGATCACAACCAGAGAGAAACTGCTTTCAACTCATTCTTAAAAATGAATCAGTCTTATGTTTTCATCACTAGGCGCTTTCATATGCAGTATAAACAGATTTCCTTACTGATTATTTTTCTGCATGAGCACATAACAGTAATGCCAGCAGTTTGTTTGTAACCTTCTACAGATTTCATTAAGGAGCGGTGCAGTGGATTGACAATTAGTGACGGTAGACTGATTCAGAAAGCACTTTCACTAACACAGCATTCCACTAGTGCTCACAGCTCAAATTCGTTGATCTTGATGAAAAAGTGCCTAATGATGAAAAATATAAAATACTAAAATTCATTTAGTCTTTAATGTATTAATCAATCAAAATATATATGCTTATACTGATTCTAGATGCTGATATAATAATGATTACTTATGTGCCTTATATGTTCTTTTAATATGGAATTTATTTATTGATGTGGAGTTGTCATTGGAAACAGTATTTTTAATTGTATTTACATTTAACATTTAACATTTCCAAGAAACATGATAAATTTTCTATGTCATTAGAGGTAGGGATGGGCATTTGAAGAAATTTTTTTGATCAGTCATAGGAAAAAGTAACAATCAATTATTGGTTAATAATTCTTTAATTTAAAAAATGCCTATGGCAGCGTTGTAGCATTGTGCATCACAGCTCCTCCATGCTGAGGTGATGGTAGGTTGACAGGAGGATGCATTGACGTTAACCGGGCTCGTATGTACGTTGATCAAGTGGATCATCATTGGGGTCGTTGTCCTGTTGTACTTATACACTGCTTTGCAGTGTTGAGAAGGAACTTTTTTTTTTCCGTTCAGAATGGTCCCACGAAAACTTCACCGTAACCTCTTTATGTTTATGTTTGATGTCTATGGCAGCAATGACAGCAGCTCATAGGCAGCTGAGTATTTCCATTTTCTCTTTCTCCAAAAACTAGTGAAATATCGCCCCCCATTGGTATCACTAATGGGGAGCGATACATCTTACTAACTTAGTAAGATGTGTCATTGCTGCCATATAGTGGAATTCATTGCATTGCTTTAAGGTTCACTCTACGCAACACAACCTCTATTTGATGCTTATGTGATTGAGACAATTCTTACAGATCAATTATCGATCATTGATTAAACATGCCCATCCCTAATTAAAACATTTGCAAGGCTTTTTAGTTTTGTGCATCAGCTTGTCTCCTGAAACTTCTACCTTTTTAATTCAGTACCTCTAATTCATTTGATTATGCAAAGCCCTGCTCAGGGGTGAGTGGGTTATGTGTTAAAGCACATGCTGCAGAATACACACTTAATGCAGAGGGCTTCTCCTCAAAGCATTGCGTCATGGTGCCTCCAGTGGTGAAAAACTCCACAGGGCACCTTAAGGCTATTTTTTATTTATGGTGAAAGTAGGAAGCGGCTGACAGCTTAAAAGCTAAAAGTGCATGGCTTTATTTAACTCAGCTGCAACAACAAGCTTACTAATAATGTCTGTTACTGATGTGTTGATACACACCTACACACACACAAATGCACACTTACTGTGCAGAAGGAAGTCCTGTGTTTGCAGGCAAGAGGAAGTTCTCAGTGCTTGTCTTCTGACTTCTCATTTTTATTTTTTCAGTTCCTCTCTGTCTTTTGTATGTTTGATCTTGATTTGATTGTATGTCTACTTGTGTGTTCTGAACTTTAAATCCATTTTTTTTTTCCGATGGAGGGTCTGTTAATTATATTCTTAAATTCTTGAGACTCTGTGTTTATTAGCAAGCAGCAGTGTGTTTTAAAGTCCTTTTAACATTTACTAATGTCTCCTCTACAGAACCGCATGCATGAGTCTCTGAAGCTCTTCGATTCCATCTGTAACAACAAGTGGTTTAAGGACACTGCCATCATCCTTTTCCTGAACAAGAAGGACATCTTTGAAAACAAGATCAGCAAGTCACCGCTGTCCATCTGTTTCCCTGAATACATAGGTACATATCCATACACTCTAGAGCGATAGTCTATGACAAGGTGCAGTTCTGAGACTCTTCCTGTTGTGCAGGAGCAGAGCACTGCAAGGTAATGTGTATGTAGCAGGTGCTAGAAATAATTCTTGTAAGTATTATATGTTACATCATTACATCATCATCAGCACCTGAGTGATAGGCTTCTTCGCTACCACCAGTATATGCAATTTTGCGATTTTTTGACTCCCAAGCAGAAACGGCACCGTGTCACAAGTCTGTGAGGACTGCTGTCAAAAAGCCCAGGATGACCCAAACTTCATGTCAAGGATCATCACTGGTGATAAGAGTCGTGCTTTCTGGAACAACCCAGAGACCAAATAGTGTTCTTTACAGTGGAGAGCTCATAGTCTTAAACTCAAAGTTTCTCAAACTCAACACCATCTGCCATAGTTCCCCAATGTTCCTACTTGCCAGATTTGGCTCTCTGTGCCTTCTTTTTGTTCCTAAAAATGAAGTTAAGTTGCTTTTTTTATTACAAGCATGCACCAGCTCTACTCTACTGTGTCCTTGGTTTTCCATAATGTAAAAGTGCCTGGTACATACTTTTTTGGTACCTATTCTGACAAGGTTTTAAAAAAGCTGAGCAGATACTGAAAGTTGATGTGAAACACCGTTGATCGGTCAGACCAGTCAGGAGGCCGCACTGTCATGGGTACTATTTTGTAATGAAAAACGACCTCCAGAAAAGTACATGATACCAAAGGCAAGTAGAGCAGAGTGGAGTAGAGGTGGTACCATGTGATGGAAAAGTGACATTAGTCTCTGGGAAGTAGCCATAGACGTTTCAGGTCTATGGTGAAATAGTAGAATCGCACATGTCAATAGTCACAGAAAATTTGTGTAACTTTGATGCTGAGGATGATCAAATAATGTAACTTAGAATACTTATCCATGAAAGTTATTGCTTGCACCTCATACCAGATACAGCGTACTTGGATGGACACTGGGAGGCTGTGTGGCTTTTGATTTCTCAGAACCATTTAAAGAGTAGCTGGTAAAACAGTAGTCCTAACTTCAAAACTTACTATTTGAGTCATTAATTACAACTTCAAACACTAAAACCTTTGCCTAAATCTGTAAACATCTGTGTAATACGGCCAATGCTTTGAGAGATTTTAGGACAGTAATGTTTTAAATATGTATATTTCTTCAAATTAAAGTGTTTTGAGCAGATCTCAGTGATCTGTGGATGGAATTACTCACTAGTATTTGTACCTGCTGAAGGTCTATTTTTATCTAAATTTAGAGCTGAGTAAAAAAAAAGATTTTGACGAATGTACTCCAGCTAAGCACTGCCAGTTGCAGTTGCTTTAACACAGAGGAGCACAGACATCCACACTAATAATCAGTTTAATCAAGTAGGAAGCACAAATAGAAATTTGAAGCCAACAGAAAAGAGTAAATTGGCTCACAAAGCTGGAAGAAAACAAAGATGACAAGGAATTAACAGTGTTGTAGATCCAAAAGAAAATGAGGGATAAGACAACACAGGGGGGAGACAGCAAAATGTGGGAAGAACTGAGAGACAGAGAAAGCAAGAGTGTGAGAGAAGTAGAAAAAAATAGACAAAGCATGACTGTGGGAAAACAGGATGGAGAGGCCAAAACAATGAGGCTGTGAGAAAGAAAGAATTAGAATTCTAACCCTGTTTTTCTCCTCTTCTTGTCGTCTCTTCATCCTTTACATGGCCAGACCTCGGGCCTTTTCTGATGAAGTGGCATCTGAGGCAGACAGACAAACCACAGTGCTGCTGATAGCTGAGATCCATCTCATTCCAAAAGCATCAAAACAATTTAAAGCTCTTTATTAGATCCACTGCGTGCCAAATCCTTACATCACAAGCAGAACTAACTCTTGCAGTTCATAATGGACTTGTACGAAAAAGGCATACAGTAGATTTGGCAGTGCTGTTAAGTGATTCAGCATCAAGAATGAATAATGGTGCCATTCTTTTTGCTCTAGGAACTCATTCTGTCAAATTTGTACTGTCGCTGTATGAAGACTTTGATGCATTGGCAATATCCAGAAACTGGCAGTCCTTGCCAGCAATAACAACACATAACCTTGTCCATCACATCTTATTTGTCGGACTAAAATCATCTTTCCATTGAGTCCAAAAAAGTTGTCCATGTGTCATTTATAAAAGCTTTGCCAGCAGTGGGTTTAGCACCTCATACACTTCAGCAGAATGTGTGCTGAGCTCGAATGTCAAAGGTTATGTTTTTCAGAAAATATCAGAAAATAGTGCTGATATGGAAAATGTTAAGTTGCCCACTGATATGAAGGGTCAGAGCAACTTTTAAGCCTTCACCTTGTTCCTACTATGTGTCATCTCTGTCTTTCTCTCTTCTCAGGTCCAGACACTTACTTGGAAGGAATAGCCTACATCAAGTGTCAGTATGAGAGCAAGAACAAGTCGCCCAACAAAGAGGTCTACTCCCACGTGACCTGCGCTACAGATACCAATAACATCCAGTTTGTGTTTGATGCTGTCACTGATGTCATCATAGCAAATAATTTGCGAGGCTGCGGCCTGTACTGATGATTCTGTTGAATGTTAGCAAATGGATGATGTGCTTGACTTGTATTTACCAATGTGGGATCCCATGTAGGTTTTGTGGCCTATATCAGTGCTGCCACCACTCAGATATGGGCTGCGTCGATGATGTCACCATCTGCTTTGCCTTAAGACTGGCCATTGGTCAAACTTGACTCTTCATTAACAAATTATTGGTTGAGTGGCTGGTTGTAGGTTGATTGATTTGTCGGTTGCAATCTCCTCTGATGTGTTTGTGTCCTAAATTCCCCTCTAAGAAGACTGAACAGAAAATTCCATTAATGCTGTTTGTTGTGCTTTTTATTTTACCTAAAACTCAAATCCTGTGCTGGTGTGCTGCAGAGGTCTTGCATAAATTGGACAGTCGATACTTTAGGGATGAAAGGTTCCGGAGACTTGTTTGTACATACAGTAGTGCTGTGATGTTCAAAGAGCTAGACTAATTATAAACTACAGTGCAGCCATCTTTGGGGTTCACAAGCAGGCTCCAAAGCTGGGATACTGGAAATCAGTTCTGTACCCTGAAGTATTTCTAATTATTTTAATTTCAATTTGAGTTAGACCTGCGCCGAAAGGCACATTTATGCTAGCTTTACATACAAAAACAGATCTGTTCATTTTAAATGATATAACCATCACTGCCCTTATTCTTCCATGCAAACCTTACTTTGGGATGGATGTACTGCAATACATCCAATAGAAGGCACCTCTGCTTCTCCTTCACTGCCATCCATCTGATTCAGTTCCCGTCTGATCTCTTTTCAGCTATTTTGCTGGAGTTGTCTGTCCCTGTTCCCAGGGGAGGTAAAATCATAAATATTTCCCTAATTCTGTACCATTTTGCACAGCGTCTCCTCAAAAAGTCCAGCATTTTTCCAAAATATCCTTCTTTGTTGTGTTTCACTGGTCTTACTTGAACTGTAGGCGACACCGACTGACACTGCCCCCATGGTTTTCGGTGGTACTGCTGCGCTTTGTCGGTATCCGTAAGCTTCCAGGAGACAGACATAAATACGGACAAAATGAACGTAGAGTACGGACAGAACGCTCCGTCCATATACATTTCTGACATAGACCACATGATGGTTCGATGTCAGTCTACTTAATAAAGTATGTTGTTCACTTCTCAATCAGTCAAGTCACTCTGTTTATGTTACAAAAATGTTCTTCAGACTTTTTCATGTGCACGAGAAATTACCTTTGTCCAGATTACACTTAAAATGTTAAGTCATCTGCAAAGAAACTGAATTTCTGTTGCACTTCAATCATTATTTTGTATGTGTTGTATTTTTTGATTTTTCTGTTCACTGGTGACAGTCCTGCTTTGATGTGTGTGGTACTCTGCACTAGGGCTGTCACTTTTTCAAAAAATTAAGGTCGAAGGAATTTAAAATGACCCAAAATTTATTCGGATAAATTCACAGTCCACTCGCTACCATAAACATCACAACATGTCAGAATTTTCCCTTCCTTATTAACTTCACAGCCTTTCTAACATCACATTTTTCCCATTCTCTCAGCGATCAAATTTGTTTGGTTTTCTTTAACAGCTGTATTAACTTACTGGTTTCTTTATGAGGCTGAATAATATGTTGTCAAACAGGGCTGTTGGTACGCTTTGCGTTACTCCATCTGTGATGCCTCCACCTCTGCTGCCTCAGTCGGGTGGTAAGCTAGCAGGTGAGCATGCATATTTGTTGTCATTGAAGAGTGAGGCAGCTGCCTTTTACAAAGTCGACAAACAGCCTTATCTTTGTTCGTGACTTTGCCATCCACCGTGTAAAATCCAAGAAACTTCCACATGCTGCTTCTCAGATTTTTTTGTGTCGTGTTTGTCTCACTATTGTCTCACTATTGTCCTCCATTTTCATAGCAAAACAATAGATTACCATTAGCTTAGTTTGCTGATGGGTCAGTAGGGAATGCAATAGGTCAAACTCTGCTGAATCACGTAGAAAACTGCTTTAAATGGTCTGATGCACTCATAGAGAGACTGCAGCTGACATTTCACACAGGCCATTACAGCTCGATTATGGACTTTTCACCCCACATTCGAATGAAAATCCGAATTCGGAATAAAAAGTGACAGCCCTGTTCTGCACAGTGTCTGACTGTGTTGTTGCTCTGTTAACTATGGAGCTCCAAAATGGCCATTATTTCATGAATAAATTAGACTTCATGAACTTAATCATCATATAAGTAAATACAGACAAAAGAGGTAAACAAATTAATTCTGAAATCCTTAAAAAAAAGGTCAAATTACATAATAGATCATTATTATGATGTGCATATTATTGTTGCTGAGATTAATTAAAGACAATGATATGAAAGAGTTCAGCAGAATTATGACAGTAATGTTATCAGAAAGATGTCACGTAAATAAAATATACTTTTAAAAAGGAGCATTTTCAAATTGCTGTAATGCTAAAATGTTTTTTAAATTTTATTTATTAGTTTGTATATTTTTCTGGACTTTTTCATATGATGTTTAATTTTTTGTCTTATTCATTGTTTAATTTCAGTCTTTGTAGCTCCATATTAAACAGTATGACACCTTGCTCATCATAATGATTCATCAAATAGGACCGATTAATGACACAGAGTCCATTCATCTCCTCCTGTCCTCTGCCAGCTTTAGAGAAACACACAGACTAGCTTTAATATAGCAAAGCTGCTTCATTCAAAACCTGTGGAGGGGAGAGTCAGGAGAATCCAATTTTAAATGTGATAAGGACAGAGAAATGCCACTTAAGAAATATGTTGTGTTTCTGTAAAGGCACATTTCTATCTCTCTACTGCAATGAAACTGATGGCACTTAGATTGACTGTTTCAGCTTTGAAAGCATCCATAAAGTCAGCCAAAACGATTTGAACATTTCTGCCGTTTGCAACTCCCAGTGGTGACATAAGTTTGTCTAGAATCCTCATATTTTTATACAATCAAAAATCCCATTTGAAACATACTTTTATCACTTTAGGGCTTTAAGAAAAATCTTTAAAAGATAAAAATAAATGTTAATTTAAATTTTCGGTATGATAACTGACACATCATCATTTTATTTAAAACTATGCAGCAGGAGTTCATACAGCAAAACTGCATCCTGTTTACATTTTGGAAAAAAAACAAAAGCATCATTGTTAGAGTTCTGACCTTGGATGCGTTTAGTTTGGAAGCAAATTTGTAATTGGAATAACACTTTAAATTGAATTTAGAGAACTTAGAATTTCCTCTTTTTTCCTTTATCTTGATTGTACATATTATATTTAAATTTAAAGTGAGGAAGTGGCCATCTCTGCTATTTTTCTGCCATAGTTCTATGTGTATTTCACCTCTGGTCATATTTATGGATTGATTTCCTTATGTTATGGTATACATGAATCCACTATAAAATCACACAGAGCTACAAGAGGTGGTGTGCTGACTCAACCACACAGTTCCCAGATAATGCTTCAAAGGAAGCATTTATTTTATAGGCCCCTGAGGCCGCATCTATAGTCTGGGGCTGCACAGTGTTATATCCCCATTGTCCACCCTTTGCCTTATTAAGCCAGAGGTGAGCTTTGAAAGATTGTGTGTCGGTGAGTACATGCGGTCCTCAGGGACTAGAATGTCAGCCCTGTGACTGTTGTTTTAGCCCTGCTTTGCTTTCTCCTGAGTGAGTTTCATTTGTTCTGGATGGCAGTCTTCCCTCTGCTGCCGCAGAATGGAGGTTTAATGGAGTGCACAGCTTAGGTGATGGCTAAGGTAAAAATGAAATGCAATTTGTGGGAACATTTTGAGTCTGAACCTTGACATTAAAGCCAAAGAGACGCATAGAATATCGAGAGCTCCTCCCTCCTCTCTTTATACAGTAAACAACAGCAGCGCACAGAACCTGAACTTTGTCCGTCTGTGGGACTTTGTTAAATCTCTATTTATTCATGCACGCGACATTTCTTATATTCCTCCCTTTCCTCGACACTCAAACAGTGAGGGCGTGTTTCCACCCTCTGCTCATAGCTAGTCTTTTTCTTTTTTAAAAAACAGGTAGATGATGTCACGGACTCTTCCTACCACATCTGTGCCAACTTTTCCTAATTAGAGAGAGAGCTGCCTCAGGCTGTTGATCAGCCTGCTTTGTATTTGTGTGTGTCTGTATGTGTATCCTGTGTGTGTACTCCTGCATGTTTACCAATTGTATAGTTTCCTACATGTGTGTCTGTTGATGGTACAGGAAAGGTCAGTGTGTGTTTGTGTGTGCGCGCGCTCGTACATGCTTATAAACGTGTGTATGTGTTGTACAAGAGGCAGCATCAGCCCATGGGTGTTGTGGTGGAGTCAGTATCTGTGGATTAATTACCCAGAAGGCACCTGTCTACCCTTTTCACACACGCATGCCCTCAACACATAAACACTCTCTCACACACACACACACACACACACACACACTCTGAAGACACAAACACACCCATGGGACTTCAAAATGTCACAACACCTCCCTTGCCAGCGTCAAATAATACCACCGTATCCAACCAAAGAGCCACAGATGTTTTTTGGCTCATTTGCTGAACACGCAGTCTGCTGCCGAAGGCTTTTAGTTTGTAATCTTCTCCTCTGAATTATTGCATTTATTACAAGATGTGAAAGTAAAATGATCTTACTGCGTTAGCTCTTTGATTGTTGCTTGGATTGCCTTTGGAGATATGACTTGAAATATACATAAAACATCAGAAGTGTTCCTGAAATGATGCCAAAAGAAATTCACATAGAAGATTTTGATCAGTTACTTTTTTTCCCTTCACTTCCTGTGTCTGTCAGAGGTTACCCTGTGCATACAAATTTCTCTGCTTCTTTTAAACACATTTCAGAGTCTGTGTGTCCAGGTTTATTTGGGATTTTCATAGAAGCCAAACAGATATTTCATGTGCTGGAGAAAATGACTATGCTTGTGCACAAAGCAGCACAGAGAAGGAAGAGAAAATACTGTGATCATTTTAACTTTGGAGTAAAGTTTCATGCCTTCGCATAATTAAACTACAGAATTCTTCTGTCCCCCTGTGTGCCCCGCCACTGTAAAAATAAAAAAAGTGCCCTAACATGTTTTTAATTTGTTTTATGAATAATTCAGTTTAGCATTATCCTCACTTGAATCAGGGCAGGACGCTGCTGGAGACATTGCTGTTATAATTAAAGAAAAACACCCCTCGGCTAAATTGTGTTTTTGATACATGTATGCTGCTATTTATGAGCCTGAAAGCCTGAAGAGCAGCCAGCAGTAGACATGAGCTGTGGAACAATGGGCTGGGGAAATTTCCATCCCCAGTAAGTTCGCCAGCTCCAATACACTTTCAGATAAAAGGAAATGTCTACATTTGTGTTTGCCCTCAGGTTGGCAGTGGCAGCGTACTGTTCGAGCTTTGTCTTCCAATTTCTTTGATGCGTGTGTTAACCGCAGGCGACGCACGGAATGGGATGTATCTCTGTATTCTGCAGTGGCATAATAAATCAGTCAGAGTAATATTAGATGCATTCAAAAGTGAATTATCCCTTAATTTATTCACAACATGTAACAACACTTAAATATGTC
>JAQFJA010000023.1:5536876-5548060 GCA_029874485.1 Naso brachycentron
ACACACACACACACACACACACACACACACACACACACTCACACACACACACACACACACACACACACATTCAAACACACACACACACACACGTTTTCCCTGTCAAACCAAATGAAGCTTGCTTTTCAAAGCTCCGTGCATCTTCACAGATGTGGAAGCCGTCTCTCTCTCTCACATCACTCTCTCACACTCTCTTTCTAACACACACACACACACACACACACACAGAAAAACATTCATTCGAAAATAAACACACAGTCTCTTGGAGTGCGGTCTCTCCTGCAACCCCAGTGCAGTGTGGGTAGCTGTGGTAAAAGAGGTCCCTGTGAGAGGCTGTCCAAAAATAGCCTGAGTAAAAATGCAGGAACGTGGAACTCGCCCACTGTCACACAGAAAAACCCAGTCATCTCTCCATGTGTGTGTGTGTGTGTGTGTGTGTGTGTGTGTGTGTGCTAGGTGGAGTTTCATTTTTTAATTTAATCCTAAATACTTGTTTACTCGGATAAAAATACCACCTTCAACTGTCTTTCCTGGGAAAAACAAATGTGTGTCTGTGCTTTGCTGCCTCTCACAGTCTGTCGTCTCTTCCTTGTGGTAATCGGGGTCGTGGGAAAAGAGGAAGACAATGACACACAAAGAAGGAAGGAAGATGGCAAATTTGATTTCAGTTTATTCTCTGTCATTTTTGACACACACTCTAGCTGAAAGACATTTTCATACAGCTCTGTTAGAATGCCTGTCCAAACATTGCTGAGGTAAAACTGTGTGTGTGCATGTTTATCCTCAGTATGGTGTTATTAGATACAATTATTGTTTCATAGGAGTCTTAAGGAAACACAATGAAGCTAAAGGGATAATCCACACCTAAAGAATCAATGCTGGCAAGAAATTCATCTCAACAGGTTTTCAGCGTGCACTGAAGGATATTTTGGCCTCTTGGGGACAGCAGAGACAAGCTTTAAAAACAACACTGATACCTGTGTGTTATTCTTTAGAGCATTTTGTGGAACACATCTGTCTCTGTAGCCAGAGTGACCCAATAACAGCACTGAGAGAGAGCATACAAAAAAGTTTTATGTCATAAGATGATGCAGAAGAGCTTTGTAGAAAATAGGGAAACTGCAAAGTCGGGTATAATTCTTTTCAGAATGCATGGAAGTATTATTATGACCTCGGGTTCTGGACACAAAGACTCAGTGGACCCCTACCAGCATGCAGATACACCTGCACTGCATGTGCCCGCCCCAAGTACACAGGGCTTGGTCTCACGACAGCAGAGATTCAGATCAATCAATTGCTCAATTCAGTTTAGCTCACACTGTGTGAAATTATGACATTTTAAATCTGCTTTGTTCTGTACCATGCCCAGGTACAGCACAGAGGCCTATAGACCTACATCTTTAGGGGTCACAACACACACCTTAGTTTAAATAAAACCACCAGCAACAAACAGTGAAAGAATATACTGTATAAAAGGCCATCAAATGTCCAGAGCCACAGCACAGCCACTACCATATAAACAGTGAAAAATGTCTTACATAACTTACATGCTTTTTGTGGCCTTTTTATGAAGAAAAGTCATTGACTGAGTCATCAAAGTCCGACTCCCAGACGAGTTCTGATTCGATGGCCGTGAGTGGCAGCATGTTCAAACGTCTCTGTGTCATTCTGGTCCGTAGTTCTTCTTTATTTAAATCAAGGCGTTAACTCATGCATTGAACAACATGTAAGAAAACATTCCACCTAAAGAGATGCATTCAGGCGGCACAGTGAATTTTTTTTTTTTTTTTTTTCACAAGTAACATTAGATTTATGGCAAAGAATTAACATGCAAAGGCAGCATCCTTTCTTTTTTGAAGAGACTAAAAGGTAAAAGATCCTCTCATTTTTGGAAAAGTGTTTATTAAATGACTAATGTAATGCTGCGTACGCTTCAGCACCTCCTTAATTAGCACAACACTCCATTGGCCAGGGCCCTGCCCACTAAAGAGTATTGATATCTGCTTTAACATGAATCGAGTGATGTTTGGAGGCAAAAATTCCATATGAATTCCAAGCACACCACTACTCAGAGAAAATATCTAAGAGATAACAAGGTAAATATCACACTCTTAAGGCCACAGCACTGACATTTGCTTACAAAGCAAAAGTAATATGCCGTCACAAGCTATTTGGAGGTTATAGATGAATAATGTGTATATTTTGGAGCTGTTAAAAAACAGACCTGTTCCTTAAAAAGCTCTAGAGAAGGTTAAAATGCCACTGCCTCACCTAAAAAATACACACACACCCACATACACACAGTCACATATAAAGTGGTTTAGCTGTAGTTTGGCCTCACTGTGCTGCTCAGTGCACATGAAGAAGAGAAAAGGGGTTACAGTTTTTTAAAAAAACATCTCTAGTCCCTTTATTGCTCATTCTTGCACTATCCTGGCCAAACAGATGCTGCATGACGACAAACCAGATGTAATGGTTTTATGATGTTTTATGTTTTTTGTTATTATCATCTGTAACTGGAGATACACACAAGTACTGAGGAAACATGACTTTACTTTCAGCACATAAATAAGTAAAACAAGAGCTACGAGGGTCCCAGGATAAAAGAGCACAAAGTTCATTTTCAGCCTGCCAGTGTGTAAAAAAAGTCAATTGATTTGTCGCAGCCCTTCGGCAAAGTAAATATAAATAATATAAATATTAACATGCACAGTCATTAAAACTCACAAAAAGAAGAAAATGCTTTCAGACATCTGATATTTACTTTGGATCACTTTGTCCCTAATTGGTCCAATACAAATGCTTACTTTTCCACAAAAACAGAGCTGACATCCAGCAGTGACAAAAACACACACACAAACACACACGAACACTAAGCACTTACATGCAGAAATGAAGTATGTAAATGTACGTGTGTGTGTGTGTGTGTGTGTGTGTGTGTGTGTGTGTGAGAGTGTGTGTGATTTACTTGTCCAGCACTCAGTTGTACTAAAAAGGTTTTGACGTAGTTGGTGGTTTTTCCTCTTTCACAGCAGTAAGAGCAGACGAGGGAGGGGATCGTTCAAACACAGAGCCTTTTATTGTTTCTAAGAAACAGCTGACGACTTCTGACTTAAAAATTGCACCTTGATATCTACCTCAAGGTCATTTGAAATTCCAGAGCTTCCTGAGGCCGTTGCACAATCAGCCAATATTTTTTTCCAAAGTCATGAGAAGTAGAGAATAAAGCTTGCTTGGTTTTGGGAAAACCACCAGATCTCAGTCTTTTTGTCTTTTGTTTTCATCTTGTTTGTCGTGTAACTTGCAGTGCAAAAAAAAGACAAAAAATAATGCTAGCATTAACATGCCTCTCTCTCTCTCTCTTTCTCTCCTCTCCAGGTCCATTTAAAGGCTCCTATGATCTTGAACGGGGTGTGTGTGATTTGGAGAGGCTGGATCGACCTTCAGAGGCTGGATGGGATGGGATACCTGGAGTACGACGATGAGAGAGCACAGGTAACACAACACATGCATGCACACAAAATTCTACCTATGTGTGCAAACAAAGGAAAGCACTCCTCGTGAGCTAGGCTTACATGGACACAAATATCAGAATAAAAATGCTTCACGTAAACACGTCAGTCAGAGGATTCTGATCCAATACGGCCCATTCGAAAAGAAATTTCATTCCGAACTAGAAGGGTGGTTCATGCCGATCATTATTCCAACTGGTGTCCATGTACACACTTGTTCCGATCGTGTTTCCCTGGTTGGGTAAAATTATCTTTGCTGCACATGTCAGCCCTACATTTCCAAGATGGGGAAGCTCATTGCATATTCTCTCTGCACTCTTGTGAACTGTATGGCTTAGGACATTTGCATTATCACCAATAATACCACAGGAGAGCAGGAACTTCTGCTTCTCACTGCCGAGGACGTTGCTCCAGGTAGTTTACTTTATCTGATAACTTTTGAGCCTTCAAAATAGGGTGATCATGTGTAGAAATGTCTGTAATTCCTAAATGGTTAAAAGAACTCTATCAATCAAGAGTGTTACCAGCTTGTGGAAAACTAGCCGCCACTCGTCTGTCTGTACCGACACTTGGTGCAGCTCAAGCGGGGACAACTTCGTCCTTCCTCGACAGCAAGAAGCAGGAAGCTCCTGCTGTACCACGTCTAACGTTACTCACGGTGATAATGCGTATGTCCAAGCCATGGCAAGCGATACACTTCACAGGAGAGCACACTGAGACTAGGTATACTCCATTAACTTCTCTGTCTTGGACAAATACATTGAAATCATATCACTGCACCTCAGGACCACATTAGCTGCTACTAGCATAACACACTCAAATTTTCAACTAGTTTTTCAGTGGTCAAGTTGCATTTTGGCTAATAAAGGTGCCAGTTTTTAGAAAGAAGAAGAGTGCATGCTTTAAAGATTGGTTCTGCTGTATTGATTTTGATACATTTAACTTTTAATCTTTTTACCTGTAACATATTTTAAGTTGTCTTCAGCGTGATTAGGGCCTCCTATTCCCGCTAAAGACAGAATAATGAACTCACTCTTTATATCTGTCCGTGTGTGTGTGTGTGTGTTTATGTTTGTGTAGCATGAGGATGCTTTGGCCCAGGCAGCGTTTGAAGATGCACGACGCAGAGCCAGAGAGTTTGAAGATAGAGACCGATCACACAGAGAGGATCTAGAGGTGAGAAGGGCCCGTAAAGGTGTTACGTTACATTATTAGAGGACTAGTGCTGGTCTACCATCTTAAAGATAAATGGCCTGCTGCTGCACAGCATAACTGTTATATCTTAGCTTTGCCAAACCAGCTTAAATATCATAAACTCTGATTTTGCTACACGATGCATCCGTTGCATCAACCTACTGTATGTAAGAATGATGCAGACCACAGAGAGCAAAGTTCAAGTTTGTTGGCTGGCTTTGCAGGGCTAGACTTTACCCGAATGGAAATTTGCAAATATCGTTTTCAGATTTACAAGCTCAATCTCACAAATGCTCTGACCTCTATTGAACTCTATGAGTAATTTTCTCCACCAGTTTGCATGAACACATTCAAAAGGCAACTAGGACTGCATCTAACTAACTATTATTATTAATTTGACGATTAATCATTTATTTCATGAAATGTCAAAAAATTGTTAAAAAATGCTCATCTCAATTTCCCAGAGCCCAGTGTGACATCTACAAATCGGCTCTTTTGTCCAAACAACAGCCCAAAACAGAAATTTATTATCATAAATGATGCAGAAAAGCATTAAAGCCTCACATTTAAGAGGCTACACCAGTAATTCTTTTTATTTTTTTATGTGAGAAATGACTGAAACTATTAATCGATTATCAAAATAGTTGGTGATTATTTGATTATTTGATTTATTCGATTAATCATTGCAGTGCTAGTAGCAACATTCCGATTGACCAGCTGCACACATTTTTCAAATTTTCAGTGAGCTACTGCATGCATGCCGTTGGTGGAGAGTATTACCCATAGAGTCCAGTAGAGGGTTCTGCCTGTGCTTATAGAACTAGGGTTGCAATATCATAACCTTCGATCGTAAGCAAGCATATGTGTTGCTCGCAAACCATCTTTTATGTAAAATGATAAATATCACAGTACAATTAGAGTGAATTTACAGAGATTAATGGTTAATCTTTAGCAAATGATCCCAAAAATTTGTAAGTTTACTGTATGTTTTTTGGTTTTTAGAGAAGATTGAACATTATTTTGTTAAAGCCACAGAGTCAAGTTTCCAGTAGGACTTTCTTTGCTTAGCACTTGGGGTGGCTTAGAGTCGTGTGATGTGTGGTTGTGTGCTTTAATTGTTTTTTATTTAATTAATATTATTGCAGCTTGAATCATAGGTTTAGTGCATGATCAGTTAGATGATAAATCTGATCTGATAATTGATTGAATTTGATATTATTGAACTATTGAATGACTGATTCAGTTTTGTCAGGTGTCCTGAAAGCCTCAGAAGGGAAAGTAGTTTATTTGCTTCGTGCCACAGACCTAAATTTGATGAGCCAAAATAAAATCATTTATTTTACAAAAATGTAAACTGTGTAAGAATTGTTGATAACGTCTGTTTTATTTGTTGAATTGTTATCATTGTGTACAAATTGTTTTGTTTTGTACACAAATTCAGATTCGCTAATTCATACACTGACAGCTTGAATGTTGAATCGCCCCAAATGTTTTTAAGTACTTGAGAAAAACTCACTTTCCCAGGAAGGCTTTGGGGAGATCGACGTCATCCTTCTTAAGTTGACGCCCTACGAATGAACCCCAAATTGTTTATTTTTTTAGGACCCTGTGGTTTCTAAAATCTGGGACTGATGACACAGAGACAGACAGCCAGCAGAAAAGAACAGGGTCTGTGTCCTTCATTTCTCACCATCTATCACACTGTCATGCACTAAACCACCCTGTGAGTGTGTGTGCATGTGTGTGTCCACCTGTAAATTTATATACGTGCAATCTTGTGTTTGTTGATTTTTTTCTGTGTGTCTGTGACTGCAGGCAGCTGTCTCTGTGTTTTTGTTGTCACCTGTGTTTGTTAGTGTGTGTTCACAAATGTGCATGCAATCCTAATGAATTTTATGACTATAAAAAACTGCTTTGCTTGTTTAACACTTGTGACGGATGTGACGGACACAAATGGCAAAATTTGCAAATTTCAAAGCTAGTTTGCACACAGACACACTCAGCAAGACCAAGGCTACCACAGCTTTGCTGCACGTGGTCCTGCAGAAATTACAGAGTAATGCTGGCTACACACTAGACAATAATCAAATCCTAATGTGGGAGACCACAGACATATGGACAGTTTCAACTGATTTTTCAACATTGGAATCCCTAAAATGCGCACACACTAGACAATTCGGACAGACAGCAAGACCACACACCTGCCATTTGTAGTAACAATTTCACAGTGCCAATTGCACAGACAAGACATCTCACCCCCCAAAAAAATAAATAAATAAATAATAACAATGTAGTAGTTGCTGTTACTTTGTCAGCATTAGTCCATTCACTCACCTGTTACATCCAACACCGAAGCAATTTCTGACCACGCCTTTTACTTCATGGCACTGTTGTAGTGTTTCTTGCATGAGACGGCACTCGTGTTATTACCATTATTCCACAAGCTGGTCTTCATTTTTATTATTCCACTGGCCTCGGGGTACAGTTTTGTTTATGTACGTTGTCATGTTTGTAACTGTAAAAGTACACAACATTCAGGTTGGTGACACCCTGGTCTGCTCGCTCTCATTTGATATTCCAGGTATTCCTTTGGAGGCAGCCTGACCTGGAATTGTAAATATTAAGCAAGTTTGATATTGAAGATTCGAGATCGTGGAGGCTCTGACCCGAATGGGAGCAGTAAAATAATTGTATTGACACCACAAACTTGAGGATCATTTGGACAAATAATCGGTTGTAACCAAGTCGTGGAATGGGCCACGCCCCTCTGATTGTTTTTAGGGGTTTTAGGGGTTTTTAGGCCTAATATCGTCTAGTGTGTAGTCAAGTCAAGGAAAAGCAGAAACTCAGAAGAGAACAAAAGCCGGTGAGCAATACACATAAGAAAAGCACCCAGAAAAAACAAATTCTAACACACCCTCTGTAAAATGCATTAGCTTTAGAAGTGGGAAAACTTACATTGTGTGTTAAGTTTGTCTGGGTCCAGACCTGAGAATCTGCCCACTCCACTGATTTCAGAGGAAACAGAGAATAATAAGTTGATAATTCTGTGTAACATCAGGCAAGTGTTAATTTAAAGCCAGAGTCTTAAAGTGTATGGTATATGAGCATAAATAATGGAAACAGAGAAAAACAGCTAGCCTGGCTGTGTGTAAACAATAAAAACAATAACATGTTTAATTGACACGTTATGTCTGAAAAGATTCATCCGCATACAAGCAGAAATGTAAAAGTTACACAATCAAAACTGATGTTTTGATTAATCCAGAGAGTCAAAACAGCAGAGAAACCAAAGTGTTGTTTTTTTTCTGCAGACGGAACACAGTTTTGTGGGTAGACAAGGTTGTAAGCTATGTGTTAGTACATGTTTGGGTTTTTTTTCACTTTATGATAAGTAGAGGGTAAAATGTAAATGTAAAATGCAGGAGAATTTAGATGCAGTTAATACCTGAAAAGTGTCCATTATAATTACGGGTAGTAACAAAAAACAATTGTTCCCTTGCAGAGGATTAAACAGACCATTGCGTAATTAGTTTCACAACACAGTGTCCATATCATATAAACCAGATTTTTGCATCAAGATAGTCAAAAAGCAATCACAGTGGGATCCTGTCATGCTTCAAGCAGTTTCTCTGGGTGTCACTGACGGGCGTTGCTGAATAGCTGCACAGATTCAGCCTCTGCATTTCTGTGGTCTGAACTCCACCTCTCCTTCTGTCTGTTTTTCTCTCTAATGTCTTTAGTTAGCGCGTAACGGAGCCATGCCTCTGTCTATAGTCTTTGCATTTTAAAGTTAACTTCTTCTATCCATCAGTTAAAAAATTAAAGACAGAAGTCACAACATTTGTCTTTTTGATATGTTAATTGCATACAAGTTAAATTCAATGAAGTTATTCCATCTTTTTTTAACATTTGTCCCACATTTGTAGGAACATACATTCTGATTGCTTCTATCGGTAATAGATGATCAGGCAGAGAAGCAGAAGATGTGAAAGTGAAAGAAGTGAAAATGTGAAGGAGTTAGTCAGATGATGGGTGTGTCAGTTGTTTTGTAGTGTAGGCAACGTGCATGTTTCATGCTTGCATTATGCATGCATGATGGTTCACTGCTTAAATATTGTTCTGCCAATACAACGAGATGCTTTGAATAACATTTTAATAGAACTTATACATCTGAAACATATGTGAGATCTTGATTAACAGGGAATGGATGATAATTAGACTGAAGTCTCCACAAGTGGTGCCCGCAGTCTTAAAATTTTACATTTTCTTGGCAAAATCTGTGAAAGCATCGCATTACTTAAACCATAAACATCTAACTCAAACCCAGACTGAAAGGATATTCCTGAATTTTTGACTCAGGGCCTCATTTGCGACCTACCAAGTCCTATTCCTGTTGATGGAGACCATTTTCAGCTGACTGCATGCAGTACCGAGCTTCGCCATCCAGACTAATACAAGCTAATGCTGATGCTAGCGCAAGTCAATGGTGTCCATAACAGCTTCTACCAAACTCCAATTAAACACTCCACAGTGCACCAAAGCAAGAATGAGGACAGTCTATAGAGGCTAATTCAAGTGTTTGCGGCATGTTAGAAGGCAAACTCCTGCTGAATTTCTTTAATTTGTGTGGACCTAGTTTTTAGGGTTAGCATACTTTTCAGGTTGACTAAACACTTACATGATTGATAAATGGCTTTTTAGTCCTGCAGGTCTGGGTCTTCTTTTGCAATTTATTTTTGGGAATGTGAAGAAGGTTTATTAGTGGAAGGAAATCAGTGTGCTCTGTCATGCACGCTCGTCTGTCTTCAACGGTGATATCCCCAGATACATCCAGACCTTGGAAGCTAGCGTTTTGCTCAAGTTCTTGTATCTGAGGCGCAACAATGTCCCATTCCTGGCAGCAAATGTATTCGTCATCTGTAGGCCGTAGCACCACCAGTCTCCTGCTGTCCTCTCCCACATCTCAGCAGCACCAACAGGATCAGTATCAACAGATGCGCTTTTTGCCCTCAAAGCATCCATCTCTCTTAGTCCCTCGTCTGTATATTGTGGTTCATACAGTACAAGTATGGTTCATCAGAAAAAATAAAATCATCATTCTCTTCAAAGTCAGACATATGTCCTTCGAAAGTGGCCATTGCAACTTGTTGTTGTTGTTGAGATTACGTTACCAAGTGTGTTAGCCGAACTCACAGATGAAGCAGAGTATCGGAGCAGTCTGTCAGGTGAAGTATAACTCTGCTGTTACACTAGTTCGCTCAGCAGGCTAACAGAAACTAGGTCTGCTCAAATGAAAGAATTATGCCATAGTTTAACTCCTAAAATTATGCTATGAACACTTAAATTATCCTATGAGCACTTCAGTAGACTGTTGTGGAGTCTCTACTTGGAGTTTGGTAGTGGCTACTAGTGTTGTAGTACTCGAGATTTGTCTTGGTCTCTCACCCACTTTTTAAAGGTCTCTGTCTCGTCTCGGAATCGAATGCATTTTGACTCGGTCTTGTCTTGATCTCGGACATAACAGACTCTGGATTTTTAATCAAGACCAGTCAAGAACACAACAGATTTATTTGTCAACATAATGACTGTGATTGGATGTAAAACTTGCTTTGTCAAATGCTGCCAAAAATGTAAGTTATTTGTAGTTTGTTTTTTTGTTTCTTCTAAGTTTGGCTGCCTTAATAACAGACAATTCATAAGCAAAACAGCATACACGAGAAAACACTCGGCAGATAGGTTCTGCAAGGCAGTGCTTACTGAGATGGCTGGGAAAACATTAAACTCTGTTGCCACCTTAAAATCAGAGGAAAATTTTTAATGGTCTTTGCCTTGACTCGGTCTCGGCCCATGAGAGTCTTGGTCTTGTCTCGGTCTCGGGACATTCTGGTCTTGGTCACGTCTTGGTCTCAATTAGTGTGGTCTTGACCACAACACGTGTCTACTGTGAAAATCATTGCCTTGCACTAGCATTAGCATTAGCTTGTTTTAAACAGCGAAACTCAGTACTGCATGCAGTGAGCTGAAGATGGACTCCATCAACAGGAACAGGACAGTAAGTTAAAAATTAGGCCCTATGTCAGAAATTCAGGAAATATACCTTTAAGTAAGATTGTACAGGTTAGCAATATCTGTAGATGAAGCCATCACATTTGTCAAGAAATATTTCTGTTGGGGGTAACGATGTCACTGCAGCTTTAAATCCATTTCTTTCACTGTGTGGAGTATGTTTTGTTACAGTAAAGCTCGGTAGAAAAATGCTGATGTCTTTTTTGCTGCTGTGCTCACTGAATATAAAGCAGTTTCCCCTTAAATTCCTGAAGCCTCGTCATTTTGGCAGATACATTTTTCACCCAAAAGCTGTGATTCTCCAGTCATTCAAGGTCAGAAGCTCCCTGTCAGGGTGATGGATGGAGGAGCAATAGATCGAGAAGAAATGTGCCTTTTAACTCCACATAGACACACACACACACACACT
>JAQFJA010000023.1:5649613-5660601 GCA_029874485.1 Naso brachycentron
AAATGGTTTTTAGCCACATATGTAAATGCTTACCTAAAAAAATCAATATCTATTCCATTGTATGCTAAATTTATGATATTTTCACCGCTTTAGTTTGCCGCCAGACAGCCATTTATTTTGGAGCTACACTGCTCACTGTATCACTTTGGAAATCAGCTGCTTGGCTCAGACGGTGGTGAGATAGCAGCCAAAACAAACAGCTGTCAGGCAGCAAACTAAAGTGGTGGAAAAATCGTAAATTCAGTGTACAATTTAACGGATTGAACGATTGTTCTGGATCAATGTTAACCTCTGGTGCAGCGACTTCTCCCTGTCTTCTTAAAAGGTAAAGCAGCTTTATTGTCATTACATAATGAATTGTACAATGAAATTGGGAGGTCAGAGTAGAAGGTTTGTCCAGAGCCGCTGCGACTGAGCGTGCTGTCACATTGGACCGACCTAACCTTAAAGTGACACAGCCGATCTCCATCTGCACAAGGTCATAGATAGAGCTGCAACAATTAGTCAAATCATCGATTGAGAAAAAAATTAATCATGGACTATTTTGATAATCGATTTATCGTTTCGTTCATTTTTCAGATTCAAAAAGTAAAAAGAATTGCTGGTTTAGCCTCTTAAATGTGAGGATTTGCTGCTTTTTTTGTATCATTTCTGATAATAAATAAGGGACTTTGTGTTTTGGGCTGTTCTTTCAACAAAAGAAGCGATTTGAAGACGTCACATTGGGCTCTGGGAAACTGAGATGAGCATTTTAAGCACTTTTTTTGACATTTCATGGAAGAAACATTAATCAAGTAATCGTAAACAAATTGGCAGATTAAATGATAATGAAAATAATCGTTATGTTGCAGCTCTAGTCACAGACTGACTATGCATAAGGACTTCATACAGTCCCACTTGATTCTTTTCTATTTTCCTGACCCAGAGCTTCTGCCAAAGATTGTTTGGAGAGTTCCTACTTCAAGGAGAAACCTCTGCGTAAGTGAAACCATTTTGGTTATGAATCAGCTGCAGTTTGTGCCCTCTGATGTCCTGGAAGTCATTAATCTTGTCTCTCTCCTGCTCTGTGCAGCCTGTGAACCAGAGCTGATGCCAACCTTCCCCCACCATCGCAACAAGCGAGCCGCTCCTTCAGCGGAGAGCCACCCAAAACGCAGCAAAGTGTAATGAAGGTGGCGTCGATGATGAGACGGTGGCGGTCTCCGAAATGTGCACCAAGAGGATGAATGTTGGTTTTCCTTTACGCTGCGTGCATTGAGTGCAGGTCTGGATTTTATAACAAATGAAAACCAGATCAATCAGTAAATTTCAACACAGCTGAAGCCAGTAAACTCTGGCACAGGTCGACACGTTCACAGAACTCCTCAGTGTTCTGTTTGCTGAAGAGACTCTAACTTCACCTTGTGCTGTGGAGCTTGAGGTTTGCAGCTCTATCCTCTGCTGTGAGGCTCAGCCGAAATCTTTCTGGGTGATGTTTTAATTTTCGCACAGCTGCCACGGTCTGTGCGCTAAATAAGGGGAACGTAATAAGGATAAAGTTACCACAACAAATATGAGGCTGAGGCTTTGTGTCCTTTACATTGAGGATTTTTCACATTTTAGGTCTGCTGTCATGACAGTCTGGGATCAACGTAACCACAAAAAGGTAAAATGTGAAAAGGCAGTAGGAACTGGAGCAGCCTGCTTAAGCTGAGTCTGCCGGAAGAGTCCGCCTACACGAGAAAAAGGGTTTGTGGCAAAATAAATGGAAAGGCAGCCTTTGTAGGATCTCAGAGTGTGTCAATGAGCGGCCATGTGTCCTGACAAAGTGTCCTTGAGGCGAAAAGCTGAACTCCTGAATCTGCTCACTTTGCTGTTAAGGCAATAGTTTAAGTCCTTCACTTCTTTGCTTTGTTGGAGAGAGTTGGAAGGGAAGATTGATACCACTCACATCTGCTCACTTAATTCGCTAAGCTAAGCTAAGCGGCTGTAGCTTCATATTTGCAATCAAAGTGGTATCTATCTTCATATTTACCTTTTTGGCTAAAAAGTATATTTTTTCAGTGTAAAAGATATCTTACAGTAAGAGATCTCAATTGGTTTTCTTGTTGGACACCTACTATCACTGTAAATAAATGTGTGTATTTACGTGGGATAGATACTAAAAATGTTTTTTCATATTCTGTCAATATGTTTGACCCCCCCCGGCTACTCAACACTCTGAAATAAATAAACATGTCAAACCAACAACAGTTCCCATTTTCATTTGAAATGTCAGTTTTTATTAATGCAGGATAAATTAGTAGTAATGGTTACATGACCAGCGGCAGGTTACGCTCCCTTACAGGGATGTTAATAACTGACCTCCCACTGAATCAGTATGTACCTCCACAAGTACACAGCACTAAGCAATACTAGCTCTGAGCTATCACGAGAAGTCCCATCACTGAGTCAGCAGCCACACAAGCCTGTGGTCCTGATGCGGTAGTGAGAGTCGGTACAGAACGAACATCCAGTAGCAGTTTGGTTTAAGATTATTTGAAACCGGCCAACAGTGTGATACTGCCTCTTCGCTTTCTTTACTGTCTGTTAGCTGACAGCAGAACAAACACTATCTGAGCTTGAGCCATGAACAGATGGTAAACGAGCAACACGGTAGTGTTTGCCTCAGAGTTGAACTTGGTGGAAACAAAACACAGGAGCGCCATCATGAAACATCAACATAAATACAACAAGTGTAAACGTACTGTGTCTCTATTATCATCAGTCAAGTTACATGTCGGGTGAAATCGAGAATGTTGTACAAAGTGTTCTGCAACGTCGCTGAATATTGATGCAAGGGCAAACAAAGCAAAATCAAAATGTTCCGATTTTACAAGAAATTTGCTCGATTGATTCTCCTTAAAAGGAAAACAGACACAATCAATGCTGAACGGAAAAATACAGACACACAAACTTCAATAACAGAACGTTCAAAAAGGAAGACATCACAGTACGTACAAGTGTTTTCTGGGAAATGTGGTGCAGAAATTCATCTCAGCTGATTGAAAGTTCAAAGTTCACGCTAGAAGTTTGAAACGACAGTAGCTTTTCTGAAGCTTTCGATCATTTCACATGAGCTTCATCAGTAGATTGAGAATGATGAAGTTTTTTGAGCATGTCATGTGTTTGCTTCTGCTACTAAACTGCAGTGGTGAACATCATGTGATATAAGCAAAAGTTCCAGAACTGCTTCCAAAAGGACCACCTGCATTTTTTTAAGGTCAAGTATGAAATTTAAACTTAAGGTTTTAAATCCGACAGGCAAAAAAAAAATAGAAATCTGAACCAGTAAAATACGACTAGTGGGCAAATGCCACCTGCTGAGGAAGATCATGCCATGTGATCAAAAGCTCCATTACTTCTACCTAGTCACTCTTGTGGTGAGACCGCTCTGTCAAGAGCAACTAGAGGATTAACACTGATTTTTTAATCTTTAAGTTTTTCAAATGAGAAAATGTGGGAATTCTCGATCAAGCACATCTCTTGTATTATAAATATTGAACACAGAGGCTTCGCTCCAACTGCTGTTAGCACTGACGTGACGTACAGGCCTGATGCAGACAAACAAAGAGCTGTAGAGGGACACAGAGGCAGCAATGATTAATTAATGTAACTCTTCATCAAATAAAATAACAGCCCTCAACATATGGAGAAATACAATAAGACACACAAGTTTAATAAAAACACTTAGATGCATTCAAACACTCGCATGCCTGGCAGGAGAAATATCTTCTTTTGTTTCTTCTTCAAACGTCACTGTCCTTCACGGAGATCCAAAGCAAAGTGCACCATGGCAACAAAATATACAGTCCTTCAGTCAGAGAGAATCGGCTCAGACGGGGACAAACTTAATGCATTCAGATTCAAATGCAGCTTTCCTCACATCAATGCAGGTTAGATGAGAAGTTCTTGAAGTGAATACGCTGTAGCGGCTGCTTTGTAACGGAACATATTCTGAAATGGGGGGAAAGACATGAGCTCTATTGTCCAACTACCAAATCACACCAAGTTTTTCTATGGTCGCATTTGGTCAACTTCCTCCAGGGATTCAAAAATACTGGCCTGGGTGATTAGAAATAAGAAACACGAGGCTTCCTCCTTTGTTTAAACAGACCAGCTATTTATTTTAAAATCCGTGAGAGGCAGTGAACCAAGCGCTCAGCTGAGAAATGAAAGCCTACAGGATGGTACAGCAGTTGAAGGGTGCGGTGAGTGTTGTTGGCAGCAACTTGACCCTTCTGGTGGACCGGGAAGAGGTGGGGCAGGTTGGGGTCGAGCTCCGTCTTTCAGCCCTCCATCCCGAAGTCTTCTGTGAACTTCTTGACCTTCAGCAGATCTTCAGTGTTGACTGTGGGACGGGTGGTGGACAGCGAGCGCAGCATGTCCGACTGCAAAGACAGCAGAAATAAAAGACAGTGGAAGGATGGAAGTCTGGACTGATGAGCTGCAGCATTGCTGGTTAGAAAACAGTGATCTTTTCTGAATTGTTCATTAATATGTGTTAATCTCACCATGCAAACTATGGGCTCCAGTAGCTTATCACTAGGCACATCCATCCAGGTCATCTCTATGGCTGCGGGGTCGCCAGGGGAACAAGGAGTCAAAAGGTCGTCCACCATCACCTGGTTGTTGCTTCGGGACGGGCCGCGAACCTGCAGGCGTGAGAACAACAAGAAGAAGTCCAAAATAAATGGAAATTATAGCTGACCATAAAGGTTTTCACTGGGGGCTTTTAAAGACTGATTTTTTTTTTTCTAGGTTTTTCCAATGATGTCACCTTTTTAAAGTGTGTTGCAGACTGGACCTTCCTAACCGGCTGCATGAGCGCATCCCGGACGATGATGCTGATGTCGGCACCAGAGTAGCCATCTGTTTTGCGAGCGAGCTGCCGCAGGTCGGCTTCGCTCAGGCTGTGCGGTGTGTTGCCGAGATGAAGACGAAACATCTGAGCCCGCGCCGGCTCCTCCGGCAGAGGGATGTATATACGCTTCTCAAATCTGACACACGACAGAGGAAAAGTTCCGTTTACTTGCACATTAGCCAGCTGCTCATAACAGATTACTATCATACATGGCTATTCTTTCATATCGGCATTATACACTGGCCACGGCTGCCCTGCTCCTTTAACATCGGCTTCAAATTTAAAAAACCTGATCAGTTGACCTCTACAATAAAGCCCTGCTATGTTACACTTACTCTCTACTGAAAATGCCAGAACGTTCCAGGATCTCTGACATTCCACAACTGTCTGGTTCTCTGATACTGACTTTGTTGATGTATTTGCAGGACTATTGAAAGACTCTAATAAACTCTGTTTAAAAGGATATGCCAACTTTTTTTTTACTCCCTCATGAGTTCCAGACAAGAAGATAGATAACATCCTTTCAACTGCACCGAAGTGTGCAGTAACAAGAGACAGGCAGAGCTCGCCCACCGCTAATTAGCTTAGCTCAAACACTGGTAGTCAATGGAAGTGTTAGCCAGTCTGCGCCTCAAGTCATCAGATAAACTTTCCAACAACTCTAAACAGTGACTTGTTTACCACATTATGTTATTCTTAGACCCAGATTAGCACTTCATGTAGAACTTTATGAATTTCATCTTCTTTTTTTTGCTGTTTGCATGCACTCTGCAGTTTACTTCTCGTCATATTTGATTTTAGAATTACATTAAGTGCAAATCTGAGTCTAAAAATAACATAATGTGGCAAATAAACAAGTCACAACAAGCACACAGGACCATTTAGAGTTATTGGAAAGTTTATCTGATGACTTTAGGCGGAGGCAGCCTAGCACTTCCCACTGACTACCAGTATTTGAGCTAAGCTAATTAGCGGTGGGCGAGCTCTGCACACACAGTCAAAAGAGTGGTATCTATCTTGCGAGGGAGGCAAATAAAAAGAAAAAAAGTTGCTGTATCCCTTTAACTGTTAAAATTGCTGATTTTCTGCGCAACTCAAACTTCCCTCAATCATTTTTTGCCTGTGATTGAAGGGTCTTTTTTTAAATTTAAGAGACAATTTAGTGAAAGGTAACAATTTACTTCTGAGATGTCATGACTTAAGATTAATGATTCACGGAAATAATAACTGCATATTTTAAATGTCTTCCAAAAGGAAAAAGAAAAAAAAAATCCTGATAAGAAGAACACATTCAGCTGTGGAGTATTGATGTCCTCTGACCTTCTGCGGATGGCTGCGTCTAACACCCAGGGGATGTTGGTGGCTCCCAGCACTAAGATGCCGTCGTTGTTGTTTCCCACACCTACACAACCAGAGAGCTTCAGTCAACCCTGGGAATGCACTTCCTGCTTCTCTCAGTGTTCATGTGGGGTGAAGCATTTGCATACATAAAGCAACATTATGTAACTATTTTACCTTGAAATAACAGCTTTAAATTTTTTAATGGTACACAGATTAGCAGAGCATGTGAGTTGAGCTGAGCGGTAACTCAGAATTCACCCTGCACCACTGAAATCGCTCACCACTCGTTCTTCACTGTTTCTCTTGTACGACATTATCGTCATCTGCTACAGGAACAGGAACATTACACCTGTATAACAAAGGATCTCAGTTTCCTTTTTAAAGTTCTTTGTGAAGTCCACTGAGCTGCATCAGCCAGCAGGAGACACAAGATAGTGCGGGGGGGTATACTGCACAATACACAGATGCACTCTGGGTCAGGCATGCTTCCGTTCCGTGGTGTGAGCAGCACTGGGGCGTATTTGGAGCGGGAGATGAAGCATCCCTCCAGCTGTTTAAAAAACTCACTTCAATCAGCCTGTTCCCAACAGGATTGTTTGAAACGGGCACTGTAACTTTACTGTAAACTCTTCTGCAGCTCTGTCGATAGCAGCAACAGCTGCATAGAGGTGAAGTTGTTGGGCATGTTCAATCTGAAAACAATGTGTATCAATTTGCTACAGTGGACAAAGGGGCAAAACGGGCACAGGCAGCGAGTAAATGACACAAAGGGTTTTGTCAGTCCTGCATATGGCAGCTCTCTAAGCCTATGTGCAATTTAAGTTTGACTGGGCGACCCATCAAGAATATAAAAGACTGCATGTAGCTGCGGGGCACATATTCCCAGGCATGCACTGCTCAGTCTGATTTCTCATGTCATTCGGCTCACCCTGCATCTGGACCAAAAACTCTGTCTTGATGCGTCGGGCAGCTTCGCTCTCGTTCTCATTCCTGGAGCCGCACAGCGAGTCCACCTCATCAATGAAGATGATAGAGGGTTTGTGCTGGCGAGCCAGGTCAAATAAGTTCTTCACCAGCCTGGGAGACACGGAGAAAATAAGACAATGACAGAGACACAAGAACAGCAACATCAGACAGAGACACACTCCACAGAAGAGACTGCGAGCCAGAAGAGGTGCAGTGTCCTCAAAAAGGATCAGGGCTCTGCCAGTTCAGACTGGAAATAGATTTACTGAGAGCTGTTAGCATCCTGTATTCAATTATTACAATGTGTTTCATTATAAAAAACAGGACACCATTCATTTTCCATTCATTTAACTACAAAAGTGTAAGTACTTTAAAAGTCATGTTCCCCTGAATGTTCATAACTAAATCAAATTGTTTCTCTAACAATAACAAAATTAAAAAAAATAGCACAGCTTCAGACAACAGTCACCACAGAAGAAGAGACGTACTTCTCACTCTCTCCCAGCCACTTGGACATGAGGTCTGAGGAGGAGACGGAGAAGAACGTGGAGTTATTGGCCTCCGTGGCCACGGCCTTTGCCAGGTATGACTTTCCCGTCCCCGGAGGACCAAACAGCAGGATGCCTCTCCACGGAGTCCGCTTGCCTGAGACACAAAGACAAGAAGTAATGCTGATCGCATGATGTTGTATTAGGGTGCAAACAACCTGGGTACTGTTCAACAGCCTGTTCTAACAGTCCAGCATAAATAACTAAAATAGGAATGGGATGTTAACATGCTCACTCACTGCTGTACCATCTTAGAGAAAGACAATGAGGAACAAGCTTTTACTAAAAGAGCAGCATTACGACATCCACTACAGAATGACACATTACTATTACGTGTGACATTTAAAATCATGGCCCAACCAGTATTAGAGTTTTGAGGCTGATGTCAATGCCAATATCAAGGAGCAAGAAAATTCCGATATCCGATACATCATCATCCGACATACATCTGTCACATCGGCTGAATGTGGTTATCAAATAGTTGTGACAAATACACGTAACGGAGGCAGGATATCTTGTAAGTGTAACATACTTTACTCACTGACATCAGTCTTTTCTGTAATTTGCCAATACAAAATGAACAGCAAAGGAAATTTTGAGTTCAATTGTTTTGACTCAATTTGTCCGCTGAATTATCAATATAACGTGATGTGTTCACACTACTCAGGTCGTACACAGCAACTTGTACTTCAGCTGTTTTCACATTTTCAGTGAACTATGTGGAATATCGCAATATGCATGGTTAGCAATTTATCATGATATAATCGTATCATGAAGTTCTTGCCAATACTCAGCCCCAACACTGATACCGATAAATCTAAGATATCAGCCAACAATATCAGCAAACCAATACATCAGTTGGGCCCTATTTTAAATCTCCAAACTGACTTTTTGGCTCAAGAGCAGTGATATTACACTAATGCTACATGACACTGTTTTCACTATTTACTGAGTCAGCAACAAGATTTTTGATTGATGTCAAACCAAAGAGGCAGAGGATCACAGTGAAGCTGACATCTTCAGATTATTTTGTCTGACCCAAACTTCAATGAGATTCAACTTACAAAGATGTAAAACAAAAAAGATTGACATAAAAAAAACACATAAAAGGAGCAAATTGTAATATTTGAGAAGCAAGAATCACAGAATGTGTGGTGCCTCAGCTTCATTAATAATGAATCAAATACAAAACTGTTGCAAATTAATGTTGTGATGACTCATCGACTAATTATTTCAGTTACATATTCACCCTTCATTATCACATCTTTATAACTTTTCCTTTTGATTGCAGTGCATGATAATTACCAGGTGTAAAACACACAGAGGAGATCCCACACTACCTGTAAAGAGGTGAGGGAATTTGATGGGCAGGATAACGGCTTCCTTCAAAGCTTCCTTAGCTCCCTCCAGTCCAGCCACATCATTCCACCTCACATTGGGCTTCTCCATCACAATAGCACCTGGACATAAAGGCAGAGTATAACTGACAACACCACCATTAAAATGTACCCACAAGAAATGCGTTACAGGTGACTGCACAGCTGTAACCCTGGAAAAATTAAGACCTCATGACTCTACTGCAAACAAGACTACTGCTACAGTATTTAAAAGGTGAGGACGTTCCCATTGAGAGGCAGTGTAGTATTTTCAATGATACGTTATCAGGTGAATTGTGTCATGCCTATTGTATCAGAGAACTGCGCTGGTTTAATAGCAAAGAAACTGTTTCCATTCCCCATAAGGACTAATTGCATCCATGCACGCTAACTTACCCATAAGTTGCTCCTGCAGTTTCTTCTTTTCTGGATTTTCACCCTCACTGTCACTGTCACTCCTAGACCAGACACACAAACACACACAGTGAGGTTGACGTTGCTGCAGTAAAACCAACAGATATGAACGTGTTCTGTGAGGAGCATAAGACAGAGAGCGTACTTGTCATTGCTCTGCGCCTCCTTCACAGGCTTTTTGCCCTGTTTGTCTTTATTCTTCAGATAGTCCTTCAGCTTCTCCGCTCGGTCCAGGTACTGCATACACTTTGCTCGTATACTCTCCTTTGCCTTGTCGCTGTGGGCCTCATCTGAAGGAAGAATAAAACACAACAGTGTTAGTACCAAAAGAACGGTATACCACTACATCAACTACCAGTCAGGCTGCTGTACTCACATTTGATGGCATGTAGGAAATATTCCACAGCATGCTGGTACAGGCGCAAAGCCTCCTCATAGTTCTTTGCCTTGTCTTCCTCTGTGGCTTTGGTCACAAGATCAATTGCTTTCTGCAACAGATGAAGACAAACAGTCAGTGGACAGATGCAAATAGATGTAAGATGGATTGGGGGTGCAAACACAGAAACAGGGGAACAGAATGTACACAGTACATTGGGCATCCTTATATCCGTCTGCACATGTCAAAACTGAAGCTTCAACCAAAACAAAGCACAGTTATACAACTGACATGATACACAATAAGATCCTGATAGTTTTTCTAATGCCAAAACAAAATATACTGTACTATCGTTCAAGTCAATTGCCAGATTAAACGGCTCAATTTGCAAATATTTGGTTTTTCATACTACTGCAGCAGGTGCCACAGCCCAGCTAACGGGGAGATAGCGACTGCTAACTGTTAGCGTTAAAGACGTTAAACATTAGCTAAGCAACAATCCACAAATTTACCATCCACACTCAAATATGGACATATTAGTGTTATATGTGATACAGTTAGTTGATAAACTAATGTTGGATTCATATTTCATCCCTGTATTTTTCAGACAATGTGATGTTAGCATTGTACGCAGTCTCAGTCACCCAAACAGGCTTGCTAATAACGTTAGCAGGCTTTAGCGTCAGCTGTTCTGATAGCAGGTTAGCTTGCGTCCGAGCTGCTGTAACGTTATGGGCTTAGCCGAGTTATTTTAAGTTCTAGCAGGGTAACGTCAGCTAGCTAACGGTAGCCTACCTGTAGTGTTGACGTTGTCATTTCATCTCACTCTTCTGCCCCCCCGCCCAGATTTCTATCCTCCGATCCTACCCGAAGGTGGATGTGTGAAGAAATGAACTCGATAACAGCCTAAGTTGTGAGGGGCCAGATTGCTCTTGTCATGACAACACAGTGGCTAATGCGTTAGCTAGTGACAATGAAAGCTGTGCCTCGACCTAACAAAACCACAGCAACACAACGTATACCATGGATGCAGCTACGCTGTAAAGTCAACGGTGTACATAGAGCTGGTTCAAAGAGAACTTCCG
>JAQFJA010000023.1:5690406-5702343 GCA_029874485.1 Naso brachycentron
AAGGAGAGAAAACACACAAAGTTCAGAATGAATTTAAATTATAGCTTTTATGAATATGGTTTTCTTGAATTCTTCTAGCCACAATATCATGTAGTGAAAATCCAAAATTGTTAACAGCCGTAGTCACATTCCACAAGGTCATTTAAAATTCTCTAGATAGATGGAAATCAGACACACATCTTCAGATGGATACCAAAGGCACTTGAGTTCATTATGAGACAGAGCTGACAACCTTTCGTGGCCTATTTCAGGCTGTACAGATTCATGCTCTGTGGCAGATCTCAACGCAGTGAATGGATGGTTGGCTCGTTTTGGCCTCGGAACAAAAGAAATAGAACTGTTCCTCGTCAGGGCTGTCTCCGTTTCATCAATAGCCTCTGTGTCTGGTATGTGCTGTTTTTATCCTTCCAATTACTCACACAAAGGGCTCAATCCTGCGTCTCCTTCCACTGATCAGCAGGCTAACCCAATAAGACACAAGGGCCTCTGCAGCAGCAAGCATCAACTAATCATTTGGACATAAGGGATATTATGTTTATCAGTCAGCTGGCAAGGGGAGGGCGGATTAACCAGCGGCATGTCATGCCCTGGATATGTGCGTCATGTGTTAAAGGGGCAAAAACATTCCAATGGCCAAAGAGAGTGAAGCCACCCACATAAAAAAACACCCTTAACTTTGACGAGGGCATGAAGAGGACAGCCTGCGTGCCGGCAACCCAAGAAAAGTTCATCTACGGCACAGTCATCATAACAGAGGGGTTTTCTTTAATTAACAATAAGTAAAGTGAAACCGTTGAATGTGTTCCCATTATGTACAATGAGCAATTTTGTAGGATCAGCATCAGTATCTTAAGGGCAGTTTACGCAGCGCAGGTTTTTCCATCAAACGGTAAACTTTTGTTCGGCCTTTCTTTTACACGACAACGGCATGCACACAACAGCGCTTTTGGTTGCTTATTTAAATGCAGATTTTTTTAAGACACTAAGGAAAGACTGTGTTTCTGTTTTTAGTAGGGCTGCTCTCGTCTTCACATGTCCTTAAAAATAACAGAATGAGACACATGACTGCAATGAATCAAGAAAATGACACTTGATTTTAAAAGGCTTTTTAAATAGGTCATATTATAACCAGGGTGGTAGATTTTTGCACTTTGTTTGAGGGAATACGAGTTGACCTTGGCCGCACTGATAGACTAAATGACGGGCTTATATAAACATTTCTATGAACTAAAATAACAGTGAGAGAGAGGACCACACTTTGACCTGTTTGTTTAAGGCTGTGAAGAGCCCACACACTGCAGTAAATGGATCAGTTGTTTATGCAAAAACATCCATAATGCACCTTTAGAGTTTGTCTGACTATTGAAAAACGGGGGCAGCGGGGGGGGGTGGGCAGTTGTGCCTTTACACATGTTACAGATGTTTCAGATATAAAACAACCATGTGCCCACTTTTCAACTTGGTACTACAGACCAGATATCCTGAAACAGGTTTAATAATCCAGTGCAAATGGTGACTGACAAGCTCATCTATGTAAAATTTAATTAAAATTGAATTTAATCTAAATTTAATTATTCAAAATAAAATAATGACTTTCCAGCATTGACCTGTGTGCTACATGTTAACAGCAATGAAGAAAACAGCATATGATTGAGCCCACTAAGTTGTAAAACAAAGACACTGATATGAAGCCACAAGCAATGATCACGCTACATATTTACAGCACTTAACAGAATATTTGGCCGAAAATTAAACTGACAAGCTATTCAGGAAGCATGCTGCTAATAATTCAATGGTTTGGTAACAGCCATTTAAAACAAGTCAGTGGTCTCTGTGGCATCCATCACTCTCTCTTCCCTCATGCAACACGGCCAATAAAAGTCAGTGAAAGTGTGCTGCAAGTGTGGAGCAGCAAGAATCCTCTGAGCTGGAGCCGCCAGCGTTGACCTTTGCCCTAAATACACACATGCAAGCAGAGGTCAGGAATGTTGGACACCTAAGCTAATTGTGTGAACATCTGGGCGGGGGGGGTTATGTATTGTTTACACACAACGTTGGTCTGGAAACTCAGGACTTGTTCCATCTGACTGCCGTTTCTCTCTCAGAACAGTGGGAGTCAGATAGAGAAATAGAAGGAGTGGGAGGAAGAGCCAGTCCACAAACAACACAGCTCACTGCCTGTCAAACTGACAAACAGTGACAGGCAGCTGACACATTCTTCCAAACAGAGGCCCAAGTCTGGACTGAGGCGGTGGCCAGAGGCAGCACATCCTCCTGTCTATTCCTGAGGGTTGCTGGAAATGATTTTTCTTTTTTTACATCGGTGTCAGCTGCAATGAGCCAAAACCCTCTAGCACTTCTGAAATGATGCTCATTTTCCTGTTTGACAAAACTTTGACAGTCACATTCTGTCCAACACTTGCACGTGTCACTTGCCTCTCCAGAGATCTCCATCGACCAGCTGTAAAAACAGTAACTGAGGGAACTTCAGTTGACCTTAATCTGGATTTGAATAGATAATGTGGCGGACATTTCTCACTTTTTGAGTGGGAACAAAGGACATGGCTTTGATTCATATATTATTGTAGTATTTCACCCTATAATATGGGCTGTTGTGCAAGTATAGTGCACTAACTCACTACCTTGTTTATGTCATAATTTACTTTATGGACCAGTCTTGTAGCATTCTTGTAACATTCTTGTTTGTTTGTTGTGCATTGTTTGTACATTTGTTTCTCTTAAAAAATGAATAAACAGAATTTCAGAATTTACCAAAAAAAAAAAAAAAGTAACTGATTGTAATAGGTGTAATACCATTTCTTAATTCTAGGAACTTAGTTTTTAAAACTTCCCGTTTAATTGCATCCACGTCACAGGAACTGTTAGGATTATAGTTCTTAGAACTACATCATGAGAACTTTTTTGGCTCCAACTCCAGAGTAGGTACTTTCGTTGCACAGGAGGAACTATAGTGACTTAAGTGTATGTTGACAGGTCGAACTCAGGAGCCAGTGCCGTCTACTGCCATTTTTAAAAACCCAACAGATCTTGTGACGAGATCGCCGTTGTTTCGGCTGCTGTATCCCCTCTGAGATTTAATGGCGTTCAGCAGTATGATACTCATGGTGCATCATCACCACCACACTGGACAAAAGTGTGGAGTGGAAGTCCAGCAGTCTTTATTTGTGTTTGTAAGTTGCACAAAAGTTATGTTGTAAGTGGAATGGAGGTTATTTCAGTGTACCAACTGCCAACCAGTTTAGGGTTATGTAGGGGTTCATATTGGCGGTGCGAATGCCAATAGAAAAAAAACCCGTAAAGGTGTCTAGTTTCTCTCAAAAACTTCCTACAACCGTTTGGTCCAAAAATGCTTGAGAACACAATATCTTGGATAATAGAGGAAAAAATTAGGTTGATACCACTTATATACATTTTGCTTTCATTTAATTGGCACATTGAATGGCTTAAATTGTCCAGGACATTTTACCTTAGTACATACTCGGAGGTAAAAACAGGCCACGTTTCGACTTGAGTGGAAATGTGGTGCACATTGATTAGTCCCTTCAAATAGTACTCATCAGTATTCATCCGGCATTCATTCCAAACCATTAAACACTGCATTTAGCTGTTCCTGGACTTAAGTTTCCGAACCCCGAGGGGCTCTGTGGCCTCTCTCCCTCCAATCCACTCTTTTTCCACTTCTCTAAAGATGGAACAGTTCAACATCAGCGCACTTTAGGTTCTGAACTTATCTCCATGGAGCTCTGTTCGCTCTCATTAAAAGCCAGCACGTGTCACATAATGAACACACTTGTTTGCAAACAGCATGCTACCTGCTGCATTTACATTGTGTATGTTTTATCATGGATTTACTCTGATTCTCCCATCCAAAGTTTATGAAGCTTTTAGGCTTTTTGACATATTTGGAAAATTCTGATGAATGTGTGTCGTCACACCTAACCTAAAGCAGACCATGTACGACCTTCAGAGGAGCTACTAAAGTAAATAATTTGCACATGTGCTGCACTGAGAAGAAATCTTGCAGATATGATAATACCAGTTGGTTGGGGAGTGGGAACTGCAGGATAACTCATGATACAAGATGCGATACGAGGCCAACGGTAACAATAATTAGGGACGCACGATATTACCGGCACGTTATCAGCAATGGCCAATATTGGCTTAAAAAAGAAACATCAGATATCGGCCAGCACCACTGATATAACGACTGATGTTAACGGGCTGCTGTTTCTTTGATCAAATTCCCAAGCAGATGCCACATTCCACATGTTCCCTGTGGACAGACGTTATGTTCACTTACTTTGTCACTTGTGAAACAGGCCAAATTTGCCCTGGTTGTGAGTATTGTTATGACTGTCTCAGGGAGAGCATCATCCAGTTTTAAGAGGGATGTATCTTGTTTTGTTTAAAACCAAGCACTTGTCATAAAAAAAATGACATGTTTTACATGATGTAAGTTCAAGTATTTTTCTTCTTTTGCACAAGAGACGAATATTACATTATTTTAAGCTTTGTATTTTATGCCTGCATTTGCCAGTGGGCAACGCAGTAAGAGTATGCATTTCAATACTGTATGTAAATTCCACTACAAAGGAGACTTGATGACCTCTGCAATTAGGTGTGGGGACAAAATATATATGTATCGATTATCAGCAGAATGAGTTGTAAAACATCCGCATATCGCATGTCGGCAAATCAATATATGTTGGTAATATCATGCATCCCTGATGATAATGTCACGATACTGCCGTTCTGTGATAATCGATTTATGTCAAGACAATTACATCATGATACATCACGATATCTGTTTACTGAAGAATACAAAATGCATAAATTACATGAATACAAAAATTTTGTTTGTCCCATTGATGTTGTAAAACCCGAAGTGGGTCACGACGTCAGACTAAAAAGTGGCCGGTGAATCTCTTAACTTCAAATTGTTTTCCCCGCCGTCTGTCATTATCCCGCTGTCAGCTTCTTCTTCAGCCAATTAATTTCCCCTCATGTTACCCACATTCACGTCATTAGCACCAACGCGAGGTGAAGTAATGACGCTTGTTTGTCAACCTGACAGGAAAATCTGTTTACAGCAACATGTTATTTTGATTAAAATATTGATATTTGGCACCTGCGATGCGATAACCGTATCGCAAGAGACAGGATGACGATATATTTCCATATCAACACTTTGTCCCATCCCACCCAGTTAATGTTATTGATACAGTTTATTAAACTGGATACATTTACAGTTTAAAGTTACAAGTTACAAGCTAACGTGCAAATTCAGCTGTGTGTCCGACGATAGCCAATTAAATTATACTCTTCACTCTCCTTTCAGCTCTGGTTTGGTCTCCAACAACTCCAGAGAAAAATATCTGGCTTTAGTTGCGACTAGATGTTTGGTTTTCTGTTAGCAGATGATTCTGAACAACCTCTGGCTAATTACTCAGAGTCATTGGAATCAATCAGTGTTTGCATTTCTTGGACTCTTTCCGAACGATTGATAGCATTGATGCTATAAGGGATCCCACTGTATGATAACATATCCTAATAAATGCTCTGCTTTCTCATAGTTATCATATTCATTTTTTATAATAATCTGTCGCTGAATTTTACTTTGTTTCTTTTGGGAAGCCATTTGTACTCTATGTAAGGCAAGTGCTATGTGAATAAAGGTTATCATTATTAATTTATAACCTAAATATATTTTTTCTTATCATTTAGATTAAGAATCGCTGCCTGAAAATCAATAACAAAAGTACAGTAGAAACCCATATTTTTTTCTATAGACAAACCGAGACTGATCCTTCCTCACCTTTATGTATGATTCAAAATTAGGGTCGAGTTTCCTGGAATTATTGACCTCCACTGACTCTTATCAGTGGATCACACAATACTTTAGCCCCATTAATCATTAGAAGACTTCTTGCCTATGCGGCGTTTTATAATCAGGCTAATCACATCCACTGCTACCACGACCAAAGTTAGAGTTCCCCTCAAGGAGCTCTGACAGACCGCCAGTCTTAGCCAAAGACAAATATGAGAATGTTGGGATATTTTTGAAAACAAGATTTTTCAGTATGTTTTAATTTTTCTCTCATTTCACAAGCGTTTTGTATGACTGGAAATCTGGTCTACATTATTCAAGGTTTTCCAGGTTTACCAGGATACATGAGAAACTTGTCAATGCTGTAATAGTAACAATTATCGATTAATGCAGTTTTGAATAGGATCAAGATCTGAAATGGTACGTTATCTAATAAGTTGTGTTAGACAATACAGGAAGAAGTGACGAATCCACATTGGTATTAAAATTATGCTGGACTGCAGATTCTTTTCTTTTTAAATCTGATGCTTGTCAAAATAAATATACATTGTTCAAAAATTTGGGGTCACTTTTCCTTGAGTGTTTGACTTCCACTGACAGAACAGTTTATCACAACAAACTAATATAAGTCACATTTACATTTCATTCTCAAAATACAGCAGGTATACATATGGACCTATCTTTTTGTACTTACAATGTTTATAAATGAGAATATTGTATTTTGTGTCGGTATAATATGCCGATTTTCCCAACGATCATTTGCATGTTTTCCTCCGCCTGTCTTCTGGACAGTATCAGTGTAGTCACACAGACAAACCTCATCTGCTTGTGTCTACACTGATCTCTTATCATCAGCAAACCACAGCCATTCAAACATACAAGCACAATGTGACGAACTCTGACTGTTACCACAACCGGGGCTACTTTCCTGTTTACACTAACCAGAGGGTTTCTGATCTGTTGATATTATTAAAGCCCCACACCTCCTCCTGCTCACACATCGACTGTGACTGTGAGCCTGTTCATGTCAGTCTGCTGCTCTGCATCATAACATGTTCACATACATATATACTTGTTGATTGTTAAAACTAAGGCTGCATCGAACAATCATTTTCATTATCGATTAATCTGCCGATTATATTTTCGATTAATCGATTAATCATTTATTGCATGAAATGTCAAAAAAGTGCTAAAAACGCTCATGTTGATCTCCCAGAGCCCAATGTGACGTCTTCACATTGCTGTTTTTGTCCAAACAACAGCCTGAAACACAAAGACTCCTCATTTATGATTATAAATGACGCAGAGAAGCAGCAAATCTTCACATTTAAGAGGCTTAACATGGAATTCTTTTTACTTTTTTACTTAAAAAATGAGCTAATCAATTAATCGATTATCAAAATGGTTGGAGATTCATTTTCTATCAATCGATTAATCGATTATTCAGTTAATCGTTGCAGCTCTAGTTAAAACCAAAGAACATATGAGGAGTATCTAGAAAGTTCATCAAGCTTTCGTGATGCAGTCTGCTTCCACCTCTTTTTTCCTGAAGGGTTTGATGTGTGGTGCTGATGAATGAACCGATGATCATGCTGCAGAGGTAAAGCAGAAGCAGAAGCAAGAATCCACCACCAGCTATTCTCGTATTGAATAAACTTCTCCATTCACAGTTCTGGGAACTGCGCAGCTGGAGACTTAAAATGTGTTTTCGAGATTACTTACGAAATATTAAATATTTTAGTTTCATAATGTACCAAGTGCAGTTCAGACTCATGTGTCTCTGTGTGTAAAAAGTAGGTTACCAAATCCATCTGCATCGTTGCTAATAACGAAGAGGCACTCGTGCACAGAGGCGTGTAGCCAGACTTCAGTCGTCTAATCTCGGCCTTTGCAAGTCGCCGCTCTCGCGTTGGCCAACTTACCCTCCAGCGTCACTTCTTTGCCTGCCTTCTTAAGCGCCTGAACCGCCAGGTCGTGTGTTGCCTCCCGGAGGTCGTTCCCGTTCACCGACAGGATCGCGTCGCCCACACGGAGAGCCCGGCTCTGGTCGGCGGCGAGCCCCGGGAAGATCTTGGAGATGAGGATGGGCATCCGGTTCTCGCGCCCCCCCTTGATACTGATCCCCAGCCCGCCAGACTCCTGTTTGACAACCCGGACTTTTCGCACCGCTTCCGAGGAGCCGTCCAGACTGACGGGAAAGTCGCCTTGTCTGGACCCGAAGCTTGACCCGGGACTTCCGTAGCTAGAGCCGGGGCTTCCAAACTCAGAGTTTGTGCCGTTATTCGCGTACTTTCCCGGGCTGTTCATACCGTAGTTGCCTTCATATTGACCCCGACTGGCACCTCCGCGTCCCGGGCTGCTGCTGCGCCCCCGACCCCCGTGGTTCTGGTTCTGAAGTGGTTCTTGACCCACGGACGGACCGCGGCCGGGGTTCCCCGGACTCGCTCCCGGGTCGTTTCCGTTAGACATGCCATTTCGCAGGCCCGCCGAAGAGTTGTTGTAGTCCCAGTGTTTGCCCCCCGGTCCGGTTACCTCCGCTTCGGCCGTTAAAGTGAGCGTTTCTCGGGTGAGTTCGGCGGCCACTCGGATCCAGCGGTCGCGGAGCAAAAGGTCCAGTTGACCGTTTTTGTCCGCTCTGGTCCAAACTGCCATTCCTGGACGGTTTAGCCTCCGAGGCGGGCCGCTTTCACACTAAACTCATCTTCAACTTTTTCCTCCTTTTCAGAGTGCGCACAAGCAGCGACTAGGGTCGACTGGCCCGCATCGACACACCCACTCACAGTGTAACTGCAGGCGGAGGGCGAGAAAAAACAGAAGGACTCCCAAAAAAGAGAGGGCGAGGAAAAAGAAAAGAACAACCGGCTGTGATGGGCCAGCCTGGAGGGCTTGCTGTTGAGTTCATGCTCTAAAGCTGTCCCACTTCCACTGGAAAAGTCACACGAATACATCCAGACAATATCCGTTCAGGTCTTTCAAAATAAAATTAATTCCCACAAATCAGTTTTTGGGAGACTTAAACGACTCAATGCAAATAGCGTGTTTCCGGGATACAAAGCAATGCACCAAATCACTAATTAACGCATTTTTAAGCATATCTTCTCATGCATTATTTGAATCATTGGGCTGTTTTATTTATTTTTTTATTCATTTATTTATTTACTTAATGGTTGTTTGGTTGGTTGTCCAACAGTTTGCTATTTCTGTAAAGTGATTTCTCCCCTTTAACAAGTTTGATTCGTTGACGCTTTTATTTTGAATGTATAATCAGTTCACTTCCTCTGTCCTTTTATCAAACGCATCCACCTTTACCAAGCCTGTCAGTCTGAGGAGTGAACTCAGAGCCGGATGACGTGCGGAGACAGCCAATAGACATGTAGACCTGTAGATTATTTATTCATGATAATAGAGGCGGAGCGTCATGGACGTATTATAGATCCACTAAGTGGGGACAAAGCCTTCTTAGATTCACTCACTGTGTTAGCTCTATTCGTGGACAGAGCTGTTTGCAATAACTTGTGGTTTTCATTCGTTGGAGGCTGTAATTTAATTCCATCAGTAGAAATCAACAGAGCTGCTCTGCTGGAGAGTGAATCTCTCATAAAGGCAAAATGTGGAGATGGATGTTCACTGTGCTTGGAAACAAATTACAGCTCCACAGCTGCACACATATTGGCACTGTTTACTGAGCTACTGTCTATAACCTGCACTGACATGAAGCATGTGCTGCTTTCCAAACTTTTTAAACAAAAAAGTAACTAATTTATTGTGTCAGGACAACAATTTAATGATCAAAATTAAGGTTGTGGTGTTGAAATGGCAAATCATTTCCAAAAGAAGGTTTTGGAGCTCATTACAAGCATTTCATCCTCAATATCAGCCTGAAAGTTACAAAGATTTCTTCCCTAAATCTGTTTAAATGTCTTCATCACAAAATAATATACAAGAAAACAGTCATCTCTCCAAATCTGTTGTGCTCGCCAAATAATTATGTTTGATTTCTCAAAGCAATATTTCGCTGCAAAACTATTATTTGTTTATCAGTTACTCACTTTCAGATGTCTTGAACTGAAGATTTTTTTTTTTTCCTGTCAGTGTTATTCACCAGTTAACAGATTTATTCCAGAGCAGTCTATGGAGATACAGTTTCAAAACATTATGACCATGTAAAAACATCCATCCAACACTCTCAACAGCTCTGTGTGGTACAATCCAAGCCTTCTTCATTGTGTAGTAGGCTCAATAGTTTCAAAACACTTATTTTGGCTAAAAAGTCACTAAATCCAACACATCTGGTACAAGGCACCCTGTCACGTGTCCAGCCAAATGTGTGCATTTGAAGTTTTCAAATTTAAATTACAGTGAAATATCTGTGTTTTGGAAGCATTGAGCCTGTGACATGATAAAGAAGACTTGGATTAAACCACATGAAGCTGCTGAGATGTTTGGAGGGACGATTTTAGATGATTTTGATGTTTTGAAACTGTATCTCCATAGACTGCGAGCAAAAACAGCTAAAGTGAGTGGCTTGTATTTTTGGAAAAAATCTGTTTACTGTGAAATAATGCTCAAAGGAAAAAAAAAATCTTCAATTCAAGACATCTAAGGGTGAGTAACTGATACACAAACAATAGTTTAGCAGTGAAATATCACTTTAAGCTCGTATTGTTGGCTGGGATCAAAATAAAACGAAATACTTTGACCTAATTTAACACATTAACTTGTGTTTTGAATGTCTTTTTACATTGCGTCATGTTGTTTTTACATTTTATTTTTTGTTTTTATGCCTTTTTCGCTCTATGTAAAGCAGTGTGAACTGCCTTGTTGTGGAAATGAGCTCTACTAATAAACTTGTCTTGCTTTACAATCTTTTTTTGTGAGAAAACTCGGTTGCTGGAACCTGCATACTGGTTTAGCTCTTTCTGCAGAAATCTCGATCAATTTACAAACTACAGCTTCCACTATGGACATACACCTGAATTAGCATCTCTTTAAAACAATCTAAAAGTGAACATTAGACAGGATTTACAGTCTTTTTGTTTTGTTATATTACCCTGCATTTGTTTTGGCAAGGTGGGCCTAATAAAGTGATAACTGAGTGTATTTAGCAGAACATTACTTGTTTCCTTGTCACAGGATAAAAAGAAAAAGGAAACCCAATCTTGTGTAAACAAACTTGATGAGTTGAGTAATGGAAAGCCTAACTTGTTTGCACAATGGACAGGTAAATGAGCCCGGAGCAGAGAAACAAAATACATTACAGTTATAAATCTCAGTCCCATTAGCCAGTTTACAGAGCTCTGACACCACATCTTCTGATTCAGTGATTTAAATAATCCAGCTGTGCTCACTGATGGTTTCTCCAGTTAAAGACAGTTGACCAGTCAGAGCTTTGGAGCCGCGGTTAAAAATGAGGATGTCATCTTCCTTCATAGCTGGTGGCCACAGAGCTACAACCATGTCTGGTTCCTTAGTCATGTGTCAGTTTCCGTCTCTCTACTGCCGCATATTCAATAAAGGCATTAAAGGGATAGTTCAGTATTTTTGAGGTGGGGTTGTATGAGGTACTTATACATAGTCAGTCTATGACCCTCTGCAGATGGTGATCGGTGGTGTTACTTTTAGGAGAAGTGGGGAGAAATTGCTGCACCAGAATGGTGTCGGGGTCAGCAGAAAAACAGTTTTTAGCCACATATATAAATTCTCACCCTTTTTTTCATCTCTTTAGTTTGCTGCTAGATAGCCGTTAATTTTGAAACTATATTTTGTGCAGTAAATATAGTAAATGTACTAATTAGCTGTCTAGCAACAAACCTAAGAGGCAGAAAAATCCTAAATTTAATGTACAATTGAACAATTTTTCTTTTTTTTTTTTTTTGGGTAGTACTCATACAGTATATGTGGCTAAAAACTGTTTTTTTGCTGACCTCGTCTGTAACAGTACAATACTGACTTCTGCTGAGTTGAGTTGCTACGATTTCTTCCAACTTCTCCGAAAAGTGATGCTGCTGATCACCATCAGCAGGTCATAGACTGACGATGCATAAGTACCTCATACAACCACACTTCAAAAATACTCAACAATCCCTTTA
>JAQFJA010000023.1:5788925-5802562 GCA_029874485.1 Naso brachycentron
AATAATCATGAGTAAAAACTAAAGAAGACAGAAAAAAGTTGCTTTAGATGTCAGTAAAAACAAAACAAAAACAATAATCAGTCAAACATAAACACATGTCTGTTGAAGTTCAGTTTGACAATCCCTAAAAGCCAAACAAATCTTGAGTATGATTTAAATAAAACCAAAGTGAGGCTCACCATGGCGATGAAGCGTCCAATGAAGCGGAAGTATGTGAGGTGGTCGGGGTTGATGGAGGAGGCCGGGTTGATCTGCAGACAGTAGTTATTCTTGCCGGCGTATTCAAACAGACAGTACATGGGGTTCAGCACCTCGTGGGACAGCAGGAAGAACCACTCCCTGCAGAGCGAGACCACAGAAGACACTGATGCAGAGGACCAATATGTGTCACTTCTATAAGCCTGAGAGACTAAAGGCTCCTACACAGCGGGCTGACGGTCGGGGCTCGGGACTTGTCAGGCCTGTCAGAGAGGTGTGGTGTGAACAGCAGCGTCAGATCTGCTCTGCGCTTGTTGGAGACTTTTTGAACAATTTAACATCTAGAATCAGCAGCGACTTGGCGAGAGAAATCACTGTGACTGGCTGTTTAGGTAAATAGACCACTGCACGAAAAAAGGCAGAAACAGAGAGGGAAAGCCCCCTGAGTGTGTCGCCGTAGTTTCCATGGTTACACACATTTAGCGCAGCTCTGCCTTTTCACTTGTGTCATTTGCAACTTTTTTTTTTCATACATATTATCAGTAACGAGCGTCTGTATTAGTGAGAGTGGGTTCAAAAAGCGTTGCTCGGTTTGTAAACTTGTGGAGAGCGATTTGCCTCGGCGCAGGCGCAGCGCGTACGAGCCTGCTGGTCGCCAGCTGTTGTCTTCACAGTGTGAACAGCGCTACTCTCTGGGCCGACAGCAGCGGACAAAACACGTCGCAGCTTGATCTTTAAGGTCAGTTTGGTGTGTAGGAGCCTTAAAGGATGACAGCAGGGATGAACTGTTATCATGCACACGCTCGATCATAAAGTTGAAACAATTATTTTTGATCAAAGACTAATTCTGAGGAGGAAGTATTGATGACTGTGAGCAAAGACAACGTGAAACAAACAAATGAAAGACATTTTGTGTTAGAAATAGGTGACAAAGATGTTGGGGAAAAGAAAACATCTCGTAACAATTATAGACAACACAATAATAACAGTACATTACATCCACAGACAGCATGATCCAGAAGCACAGCTTTTAAAGAACAAAACAAAAAAATATAACTGTGAATGAGACAAAGTCATTCTACCTCCACAGAGGTTCGACACACTGTGTGTTTCAGTGTCACAGCTTCAGTCGTCTGTGAAAGACTGAACGATGACGTGAGGAGCTGCTGCCTGTCTTTGTTTTCATTGCTTCATTCTGTCTGTCTGTTTCAGGCACATCCAGCTTTAACAGCCACTCCTGGCAGCTTGGAGTTTGTTCATTTTCTGAATTCTTGTCATGTTTCACACCACTGAGATTTTCCAGTTATCCCATCACTTAACATGTTTTTTTTTTTTCCTAAAAATGTGATGAGGAAGTTCCAGTAAAGCAAAGAGCATCAGCACACAAATGCAGTTTAATACTTCAGGATAACATAAGGCCAGTTGTAATTTTATCTGAAAAATGTCATTAAGATTTAAAATTCTAAATTTAATGAAATTCTGATTAAATTAATAGTGATTTATTTTCAGGAATAAGAAAGAATAGTTTAGTTTTATAGTTTTTGCAAGATTCTACCTTGAAGGAGTCTCTGCAGGTTGCCTGGCCAGGGGTGGAAAGAGTCCAAAACAAAATCTGTTACCTTGATAAAACGTCAAACGCCCCTTTACAGTCTTGGTGTTTGTGACTGACTGTTGTTCACTGAAGTTAGTCAGCTAGAGCCAATCAGATGGGCCGTTACTGGCACCCAGACACAGCACCAGTTCATAGAAGACTCGAGGGAACTAACTGTTTTAGGGTATTTTTTTGCACGGTAATGGATGTGATTTAAAATGTAGTGAAGTATATACTTCAAACAAAACCTACTAAAGCAGAAGTGAAATTACAGGTTTTAAAAACTACTTAAAAATTACAAGTACACAAAAAAATACTCACGTACAATAATGCGAGTAAAGGCAAATCTTTACTTCCCACCTCTGGTGAAAGTGTTTGGGGTTTTTTTTCTCCCAGATTAAACAAAAACAGATAAAACATGTTCATCAGTGAGCTTCAGAGAGTTTGCTGGGCAGATTTTGCTGCTTTTGGCTCCATGCTAAGCTAAGTTCTGCTAGCTCAAATGTCATATTTAAAGACATGAGAGTGGATAAGATATTCTCACTGATTTAACTGTCAGCAAAAGAAAGGAATAAGCTTTTTCACAAAATAATTTACTGAGAACAAGACACTCTTGTGTTTGTGTTTTTTTTTCTATGGTGGTCTTATGTGCGTCAGCTAAAAAAAAAAAAAAGTTATCAACCCACTCTGGAGACTAGACAATATAGTACATGGACAAATTTGCACACATCCTACAATTCAGAACTTGACACACAAATTACATGAAGACAGAACATATAAAGTGAGGGATAAATACACAGGGTAGAATAAAAAAATGTGACAAACAGATTGTGTAAGGATGCATGTTAGAGAGAATGAGGGCCCACCAGCAGCACCACCACCAGCTGCAGCACCAGAACCAAGCGCTCCCATGGCCCCTGCCCTCTCCCTCGGGGTTTATGGGAGGGGGTTATGGACTGACGCACGGACGGACGGACGGACGCAGACACCTCCCAACATCCCGTCCGTGGTTCTACCCTGTGGTAGAACAGCATGATGTCACCTACCATAGGGTAAAACCACTGACGTGACACCGGAGACAGAGACACAATGCATAACCAAAAGAAAAGATGAGAACACTGCCAACAGAAAAATAACCACATATACAGGAAGGAAGACCTGGAACACAGCAGACGCAGGGGGGCAGGATGGATACATGTGATGAGTGGATGGAGGGATGAGGTGAGGGAAGGAGGACAGCGATGTTGCAAGAAGGCAGGAGGGGTTCTGTGGTTTCAGATGGCAACATTCAAAAGGGGCACAAAGCAACTCACAATATGCCCTCCACTGGCAACCAGTAAAAATCTTTAACACATACTCCACCCTCAGACAAAACAAATTGTGCCACAATGCGGATTTGAACCCTGCAATGCTCCTTTAAGATTTTTTAAAATAGATTAAATCCTGCATTGAACTGCAGTAAACAGCTGGTTTCAGAGGAGAAGGAAACTGGAGCAGAGATGCAGAAGTGGTTAAGAAGAAAAAAACCACCATCACCGTGTCCAACATTGAAATAAAGGTCAACATAACAGCACCTGAGAAGACCTTGTAGTTCCCGTCACAATCACGCCTTTTCCGCACACATGCTCGCCTGGTTTGTCTCAGTTTGACTCTGCACGTCAACTGTGTGCAGCAGGGATTTGCATTTCCATTAAAATGGGTCTACCAGCATGAAGGTGTCTCTAAATGATGACACGCTTGTCTCAAGTCTGTCCATTTGTTTTTCTGCAAGTGTTTTTCATTACTCAGCACGGCAGGTAAAAGAAAATGTTCACCTGTTGGAGGTGAGCGGTCAGCAGAGATGCTAACATCTCAGTGTGGCTGTTTCTGCTTGTTCTCTTCCTCTCTGCAGCATTAGTTGACTTGTTTTTTTGAGAACAGCTGCTACGAAAGCTCGGCTAATACTGTGATAAACACTTAATTTGCTATAAAACCTTCACAATAAGACTCCCTGTTATTTTGTTATTTGAAAGCTTTTATTAAATTACAGCAAATTCAGGAAACACGGGTTCTTGGGGGCAGCTTGGTATTTTAAAATGCTAATGGAAATGCAAATAACTGCAGCATAGTTTGCCTCGAAGCGTCAGAAAATGCCGATGGAAAAACCCAAAATATGACAGAATGTGAGGAGAAGAAGAAAGGTGTGTTTGTTTGACTCTTTCTCACCTGGCGATGCCGCCATAGTCCAGTCCCTCCTCCCCTCTCATAATGACGTAGAGTCTGCGGCGAAGGTCATATGGCTTCACATTCATAATCTGATGACAAAACATGTATGTTATTGACAAATATATAAGTACTTTTGAACAGGGTCGATATTGATAGAAAATTGGAGTCACATCCAAAGTGGGTTCAATCTTTAATTTCTTAACTGCAGAGACGAGTGAAGATTTTCATTCTGTTATTGCATTAAGTCTCATATCAATGTTATATATTAATGTTGTAACATTCTTGTGTCAGATGGATATGAGATAAAATGGCTAATGTGTTTTTTCCACCATGTGTTTGACTCTTTACCCACTTTACAGACACTTAGAAAACAGGCAGATGAAAAGCAAAATTGAAATTACATCCCAATAAAACAGAGAGACACATATAATCAAATTTTCTTATGATGGCAGATCAAATTCACAAAGTTTTGGTCAAACTATCACTACCTTCACCAAGACAATAAACATATTCATGTTATATCGTACTTATTTTTGTAGCCATTTTTTTTTCATATTTTAGAAATACTGTCACTGAGCACCGTCAAGTTTTTCAATATTCATGACTCTGTTCTGCATTAACATGTGCAACTAACATAACTGTTTTAGTTTTGAGTGCCAAATTAAAGCGATATTTCACTGCAAAACTATTTTTTGTGTATTAATTACTCAATCTAAGTTGTCTTGAATTGAAGAATATATATATTTTTCCTAACAGTGTTATTCCACCCTGAACAGGTTTTTTTTTCTAAAAATGCGATCCACTCACTTTTGCTGCTTCTACTGGAAAATCAAAACATCAAAACGATCAAACGTCCACCTGAAACTCTCAAAAGCTTCTTGTGGTATAACTCAAGTCTTGTCATTGGCTCAATACCTCCAGGCAGGATTCATCATTCAAGTTTGAGAACTTCTAAAGCATGTGCTTTGCCAGGCAAGCGACAGGGAGCCTTGGACCAAATATGTTAGATTAAGTGGCTTTTTAGCTGAAATGAAAGTGTTTTGAAAGTACTGAGCCTACGACACGCGATAAAGAAGACTTGGATTATACCGCACAAAGCTTTTAAGATTTTTGGATGGACATATTTAGATGTTTTTAAACTGTATCTTTATAGACTTCCAGCAAAAGCAGCTTAAGTAAGTGACTCACTTTTTTGGAAAAAACCTGTTTACCGTGAAATAACGCTAGAAGGAAAAAAAAAAGATATTCTTCAATTGAAGACATCAGTAAAATATTACTATAAGCTCGAAGCTTTAATGGTTTTGATCTGTTTTTAGGTTTCTTGGTGATATTTGTTTGGTGAACTAAACACAAGAAGATATCAGCGTGGAGATGTTAGTAGGGGACATGTGTTTGTCTCTGACCTGCTGAAAGGAGTCCTCAAACAGCGTCTGCCTGGACACGTTGATCTTTACGTGGCTGGGCAAGGCATTGGACTGGACAGAGACAAAACAAAATAAAAAAAGAAGAAGTTAGAATTACAGCAGACTTGCAGGAATAATTTCAAGTCATTTAACTTCAACTGACTCATATTCTTTAGCAAAAACATCCCATCTAAGCTGAACACAGGTAACTTAACAAAGAAAAAAAAGTACTCATACACTTCAAACTGTGTTTGATGTTCTCACTTCAAATTATGAATAAAGTAAATTGTCATTCATTTCCAAGATTATAAACAAAATTACATTATAGTAGTCATTTGCGATGTAGTAAGAAAAAAAACATATTCTTGGAAACTAAATACATCGGCTTAATGTTTAAGTCTTTTGGCATGAAAACTTGCATTTTTAATTTAAAAAAGTATCCTGTATCAAATATATTTCTGGCTTCTGTAACAAACCAAAGCGCTTAAAATCTTCAGCAGATTATCATGACATTAAATGTGGACAAACATCCTGTCTGATAATCCTGCTTGCAGCAGGAGGTGCAGATTCACTCACATTAACACTGCAGCTGCTCTACAGTGGACACTGAGGTGCACAACATGTCCAAATGAGTCCAGATATAACGTTAATCTGTTACCTGGTCCATCACTGACAATGGATATTACTCAGTCCATTATTATTATGAAAATATTTCCAACATGCAGACTTTGGCAAAGAATTATAGTCTTCAAACTAAAACTGATTCTCAGTCGCATCCAACCAGGCAAATAGTTTTTGTTTTATTAGCTGAGCTTTAAAGAGATCTTTCACTGCAAAACTATTTTTTGTGCATCAGTTATTCACTCTCAGATGTCTTGAACTGAAGAATATATATTTTTTCCTTCCTGTGTTTTTCCACTGACAACAGTTTTTTTTTTTCCAAAAATGCAAGCCACTCATTTTAGCTGCTTTTGCTGGCAGTCTATGGAGATATAACTTTAAAACATCAAAACCATCTGAAAATGTCCATCCAAAAAATCTCAACAGCTTCATAAGACATAATCCAAGTCTTCTTTATCATCTCGTAGGCTCAATACTTCCAAAACATTTTTATTTCGGCTAAAAAAGCCACTTTATCCAACATATCTGGTACAAGACTCCCTGTCGCATGCTCAGCCAGGAGTGTGCATTAGATACCCAATGTGTTCGATTTAGTGGATTTTTGGCTGAAATAAAAGTGTTTTTTGAAGCATTGAGCCTACGACACGATAAAGAAGACTTGGATTATAGCACATGAAGCTGTTGAGATTTTTGGATGGACATTTTTTTAGATGGTTGTGATGTGTTGAAACTATATCTCCATAGACTACCAGCAAAAGCAGCTGAAGTGAGAGGCTAACATTTTTGGAAAATGTCTGTTTACTGCGGAATGACGCTGAAAGGAAGAAAATACATTCTTCAATGCAAGACATCTAAGGGTGAGTAATTGATACACAAAAAATAGTTTTGCAGTGAAATATCACTTGAAGATATCTGCCTTGAGCTCAGAGAACTGAAAAACTGCATTTCTACTAAAGAAATAGTCCCTATGTGGACTCTGTTGACTGTTGATCAGTGGGGACAGCGTTTGTGGACAGAGACACTTCTTTATATATACGTTAGATATGCAGAGAGCAAAACACATTCTGTGTACTTCCACTACATCTGGGATGGAGACAGATATCACAAAACACGGACAACCACAGACAAAACTGTGCACTTGGCTACAAATCACTACAGGTAAGAGTGAAATATGTTTTTTCATAACTTGGGCGGACAGACACAAAGATCAAGGTGATGTGTGTAACACTTACATGACACAGGAAACGGAACTGGTGGTATTTCCACCTGAAGCTGCGGTCATAAGCACCGGGTGAACCGCCCTGCCGTGACCTGCACACGCAAACACACACAGAAAGAGAGAGAAGGGAGGAACTTGTTAGGTAATTCATTATGAGTTAAAAGTCCAAATTTTAAACGAAGCAAACGGACGGTCTGTTTTATGTTTTCAGCTCTTTACTGACCAACAAAAACATGTTGGTCTCCTTTAAGAAGCCTGACGTTCGCGGTTACAGGCCAGACACTCAAAGTAAATATTAAATTCACACCAGCCATTCTGCTCTAAATAGCGACTCGGTGCGTCTGGTTCTCAAAGACAGAGGTGAGTCCGGGCCTGCAGCTGTGTTAGTATAAGCTCCAAAAACCCACTGCGCACACACACCGGATATATGCCCTGTCAGCACCAGAGAGGCTGAGACACAGAGAGAGAGAGAGAGAGTTAGACAGATAATGGCAGGAAGGGAGGAGAGAGAGAGAGAGAGAGAGAGAGAGAGAGAGAGAGAGAGAGAGAACTAGGGGGAAACTAAAATGAAGGCCTCTAATATGTTGGGTTTGGGCTAGCCGTGCTGCCAGGCACATCTTTGGGTTATGAAATTAAGACCGCAGCGGCAGAGCTCTGGCCGTGGACACACACTCCTGCAGCGTAAAAACAAGTCAAGTCTCTTTCAGAACCCTCCATGACCACTGGCCTCAAAATATGTCCAAATATCAGCATGAAAAGCTACACGCAGATGCACTCACACACACACTAACGCACTTGCATGCCTAACATGAACACAGGAAGGCAAAAACACCAGCACACACACACACACATGCCAGTGCAGTCTGCAGTGGATCCGAAGTCGCACATCTGCACATTCTCCTGACTTTTGTGGTTAGAACTGAGACAGCCTCAAGAAAAGGTAAACATCCACAGGCTGAGGGTAAGAGGTGTATGTGAGTGTAGGTAAGAGAGTGTGTGTGTGTGTGTGTGTGTGTGTGCGCGCGCGCTAAATATGACCTATTGTTAAAATACCTGTGATGCTTAAGTTGATCCTGTCTGGCTCAAAGAAAGATTTAAAAATAGGAAAAGAAATGAAAAGCAATGGATAGAACATGGGCTCAATAAAGATGGTGATTTTAAAAAAAGAGAAGATAATGCAGCTTAGATTAAGATACAGTTTTGAGCTTTTTCAATGATCTTGTGAGGTTTCCTAATAGCAAGGGGATTGTTTAAAATCATATCTGCGATAAGCTTTGTCAGACCGAGGCAAAGTCATTCTGCGACCATTTAAAAAATTTGAATTAAAGTTGATTTCGTTCATTGTTCAGTGTTTTTCCATGACCTGAATGACAGAGATAATCTCCTCAGAATGCCTTTGCCTCGGTCTGTGACATGCCTGATTTTCTAAAGAAGCAGGTTTGGAACGAAGGGCTGAGAGAGAATATTTACCCTGACTCAAACCCAGGTCGAGGGTCTTTAAAGGTGGTGGTGCGCGAGTTGTGGTCCACAAAATATCGGACTCCCTCGGCGGTGTACTTCATCTCCCAGCCCGGGGGCAGGGGGTGCTCCTTGATCATCCTGCAACAGGGAGAGGGCAGTGAGCACAGTCCCAGCCGGAGGGGCCCCGTCCTGGGGATGAAACTAACACACCTCCCCCGCCAAAAAGTGGGTCTAAAGCCCTGATGGACACTGAAACCAAACCCTGCTGCAGAACTAAATTCACAGCCTTGCTCAGGTTGAGTTAGACTTGTTTAGACTGCTTGGAACCTCTGGAGATCATAATTAGGTGTAGAGGGCCACAGCAGGAGAGGCTTGTAAAAGATGTGGTTTTACTGTAGAAAGTAGTTACTCTGAGCAGTATTTTAAATGTGGCAAAAATCCCCTGTTCCAACCTCGCCTCAGCTGGTGCCTCTCATGTATTATCATTACGAGGTGTGATCAAAAACTACTGACACTGTTCCTGCTTTGCATGAATGGAGCTCTGCACAGTCATGTGCATGTAGCCAGCGCATTTTATACTGGTACATGCATATTTGCGATTTCATCAAGACACTGAAACTTTGATCTACGGCTACGACGATGATGTTGATGATGAAGTTTGAGTCATCCCGGCCTGTTGATGGGAGATCCTTGCAGACCTCGACACACTGCCGCTTCTGCTTGGGATCACAAGAACAAATGTAACTCTGCTGATGATAATCAAGCAACACTTGAAAAAACTTAATAAAAGTTACTGCTCGCACCTGCTACATGCACATTACTGTGCAATGTCCCATTTATGTCTAACAGGAACAGTCTTTGAAATATCTGATTGCATCTCATATGATGGAATTAAAAGCATCAGTTTTCTTCTTTTTATAAAAAGTTCAGTACCAGCCATTTTTAAGAAAACAGTGTTAAAGGAATTTTCAAATCCTGAAAGGCTCTTCATAAAAAAAATCAGTCTGCTGCACATTAAAAAAGTTGTAATTAAAGTTGCGTTTTCTATCAAATTAGACAAAATGTGCAAGTTTTGGCTACCATCTTAAATGTTATGATACTCTGAGAATTTTGGAAATACTTGCAGGACAGCAGGAAGTGCTGTACAATAAAGCTTTGGGTTTGTAGGTCAGTATGTTTGGCTATGCAATTTGAATATAATATAAATGGGGTTGGTAACCACATCTCCAGCTCGCCCATACAGATGCCCTGCAAACTCTCTGATGAGTGAAATGTATTTCATCCAAACAACTGGCTGACAGAGGCTCAAGTCGAATGAGTGAGGTGAGAGGAAAACAATTTAAACAGTTCAGGAAGAGTTTAAATGTTAAAGAAATAGAGGGTGATGCCAGAAAAATGATCAAATAAACAGCAGACAGACTGCAGTATATCAGGTTAGGGCCGAACAGTTTCCAAATTCATCTCTGGATGTTTGGAGTTTAGGGAGCAGTGAGATGAGCTACACTGCCACTGTGTAGAGGTTCATACTAGTTTTCTTCCTGTTTAGAGCAGTTGGTTTGAAAAATAAATTCTGCCAAGTTCTTGTAAACTCACTCATCTTAAAATTTCCCTGAACTGCCTTCAGAAATCCTGTCAAAGTTCCTCCCTTGGAAACATGCCGCTTTCATTCCATAATATTCCAGGAATGATGAGTGGGAAACACAAACGGTGTATGCTGAATTTATCTGCTCTAGTACCAGCAAACATCCAAAGCCACCATCTCACAAGCAGGCAAACACATGCACACACACCAGTCAGTACTCCTACTAGTTCACAGTCTCACCCTTGGGTCCGAGGATCGTCCCACTGTGTTGTTCGTGTGTTGTGGTTGACAAAGTACACTCTGCCATTGTCCTGACGCTTCTCTGTGGACACAAACAGAAGAGAAGAGTGACAGTTTTATGGGATTTGTCATGAAAAACTCGGAATGATTCCCGCACTAAGTGGACAGGGATCCGAGGATCACCTGAGTGTCTCTGCTGGGCTCCCTCTCTCTTTTTGCGCTGAAGAGAAAAAAATATTTGACCCCCACGATAGAAAACCAGCAAGCTCGTGTGATATTTCGCTGCGGCTTGTCCTGAATACCTCACCGGGGTAAAGTGTGTGTGCTTGTGTGTGTATGTAAAGAATTAAGGCCGTGATGGAGTGCTCAAAAGTGAAAGTTAGCACATTTTTGGGAGCAAATATTAAACATGGGCCAAGATTTCATTTTAAAAAAGATAAATAGTTGAGTGGCTACATTGGAAACACCTTAAACAGAATAGAATTTTATGGAAGTGTGTAAAATGTTGTGTGTGTGTGTGTGTGTGTGTGTGTGTACGGTGGGTCACTGGTCTCATGAGAGAGTAGCTGGTGCCCCATCCTCCTCCCTCCATCACTCTGACATCTTTTTCTCATTAACAGGAGTGTGTGGAGGGCCCAGAAACAGTAGTGCTCACATTGCAACTCTCACTAGCTTTCAGCTTGACTTCACTCCACCCCCACTCTGCAATCCAGTTTAACACCCCGCACCTTTCGAATTTCTTTCATTCGCCACCGTCCCTTGTCCTTCTCCTTCAGCTTTTCCTCGTTTTCTCCAATCTTTGTCATTTTGAATTCGAGCCTAAAAAAAGGCGAGGGGAGCGACCACAGATGAAAAAGAGCGCGCCAGAGAAGCGAATCTGAGCCAGTGATATAATTGAGGTTTTCGTCTTGAGGTACCGCAACATGTTGAAAAGGCATCATGGGCAGGGAGCGAGGGTTTCTAGAGGGAACATGGTTGTGTGATGAAGTCTGTGAGAATGTTGGTAGGACGGGAGCTGCCAGCAGCGTCTGTTTATGAATGAATGAATGAATGTGTGGGGTGGGATTCTGCGTGGATCCGATTACATTACTCATTTGGGAAAATGCTGGATGATGAAGGGTGCCAGTGATATTGTGGCCTCTGTTGGCTGTGGAGTTTAGAGTAAACACAGTGCACACAGTGTGCAACATTAGCAGAGTATTGGAAGGAAACCAAGAGACTTATTCAGATTTTCAGTGATGAAATAAACATCAAGACCTGGAGCGAAAGCATTAATCAATTAATTAAGAATCTGCTCACAGGGGACTACAATGAAGAGACCAAAAAAAAAACGAAGAGCCAGCATTGTTTCTGATCTTGCAAAATGCATAAAATCATTCAAAAAAGGTTCTGTGAGGAGAGAAAATGCTGGGAGGCTACAAACATTTTACAACATTGCACCAAACCTCATTCACTCTGAGCTGCCTGCAGAAGCGAAAAGCAGATTCTGACCGACGAAACAGACTAAACCAAGAAGCCGCTGTTCAACACTGACCTACGGCTTTGCTGGACTGAACTGGCAAGCTACTCGGAAGGCTGGTGAGGGTTTCAAATTTTGATTTAAAACAGCTTCAACTGACCGATCAGATTTACTTTCATACCAGACACCCGCAGCAGGTACGGAGGAAGGAAACCTGACCAAAATCAGTCTGCTGACTGAAGCCAAACCTCGAGCATCAAACCAATTCAACACAAGGAGTGTATTAGGCAAACTTACCCCATCCAGAGGGCAGCGGGCCGAGAGGATCATTTTCCACAGGAGCACCAGACGGCTGAGGGAGAAACAGAAAGAGACAAAAGAAATCCGGTTAGGACACCTTTCTGTCTCTGTCCTCTCGTCCTCCACCTCTCTGCGCAGTTTTGTCTGCTTTCTCTCAGAGTTTGTCCTCGTTGCACAGCACGGTGTGAAATTTCTGTCTGTCCGTTGGGTTTCTCAGCGCTGCATGAGGGTGAGGAAGAGGAAGCGGTTGGGAAAAAACATCCAAAAAAATACAGAAATGAGGAGAAACCAATGAAAGTTCGGATGAGTAAGAAAAAAGTAGGCATTAAAAAAAAAAAAAAAGCCAGTAAAACTCACTCAGTGAAACTGTCCCAAACGTGGACCATCAAGTCTTCACTTGACTTCGCTAAGTCTCAAAACCCGGGGTGATGCCTGTAGGTGAGACGGGCTAGCCAAAGTGTGTGCGTGTATGAGTGTGTGTGTGCAGGGACAGAAAGGGGTGGGGGTGGCTCCTCTCTGCTGCAGTGGTAAGGGGCGACTGAGGGAGCTGGCCGGCTGGTGGCTCGTATGCTTTCCAAAAACTACACGCTCGGTAGGAGGATAAAACAACAACGCTGTTCCAATGAGCTCACTGGCTGGACGCAAGCCCCACCCCCCGGCTTCCCGCTCACCTCCTCAAACACAACCCACCTCCTCCTCCTCCACCCTGGCACCCCTCCCTACCCCACCCCGAGGCCCTCCTCCTCCTCTTTTTTCTTGCTCTCTTCTAGCACTGCTGTGAAAGTAGGCAGGGAAGTGCGATGTCTGAGGGAACTGAGGGAACATTCATGCTTGTTCCAGACTGGAACCCCCCCCCCCGCCCCAACCGCCCCACCCACCCCCGCCTCCTCTCCGGCCACCCCAACCCACCCCGGGCCTGACAAAAGGCACCTTTATTCACCCTGGGCCTGGAAACCACTGCAGGGTTTACTCAGCCTGCACTCATATACACACACTGAAAAAAGTGTGTGTGTGTGTGTGTGTGTGTGTGCCACAGTGTGGAAAGTTTGGTCGTGGCAAACAGTCAATGTGTACTCTCTTATGTTGGGACACACACACACGCACGCGAATATATTAGCTTGAGTGGAAAAGTAGCTGAAAAGACACTTGTTAGGAATTAGTGCCCACTGGTTGGTTTTCATGCTGAAAGATGTTTATCAAACAGGCTCCTTTAAAAGTGACGCAAACAACTTCAGAATCATTAAGTGTCCCACCAAGCAGTGCACAGGCCCCTCTAACGACAACATGTTATGATAGTTCATGTCGCAGTGGTGCTTTAAGTAAGAAGGCGGGTGCGCTATTTTGAAAAACAACCCTCA
>JAQFJA010000023.1:5900972-5919983 GCA_029874485.1 Naso brachycentron
ACCCTCAGTTTTGTGTACATATGTGTATGTATGTACAGGTATGTATGTATACATATATGTGTGCATGTGTCTGTATGTATACGTGTATGTGTATGTGTGAGTATATATGTTTACATAGTTTGATAAAGCAAAATACATCTGTCTGATCTGATAAATATAAAAAAAATTATTTTGGATAAAGATTATTTTGTCAGTAATTATTTTTTGTATTTTTAAATAAGGTTTATATATAAGAATTTATATTTTATTATGATAAACATTACGTAATCAATTTATATCTTTTTGTAAGATGAAGATTATTTGTAATTAATATAATATATCAGAAAAGGTCTAAGAGAACTAATTATTGTATAGCTTTATACTGTTGGAAAGCTAAATACTTGAGTATTATTAATTTATGAAGAAGGGGTGGGATGCAATAAGTTTGTGCTTCCTCCCACTCCTTTTTGGATACGTTAATCAAATTATTATATGTGGTTATCAGTTGAATTTAAGAATATATTTTTTCCCTTCAGCGTTGTACCACCTTAAACAATTTTTTTCCAAAAATGTGAGCCACTCACTTCATCTGCTTTTTCTGGCAGTCTACGGAGATACAGTCTCAAAACATCAAAAGCATCTAAAAACATCCATCCAAAAAATTCTAAAAGCTTTGTGTGGCATAATTCAAGTCTTCTTCATTGTGTCCTAGGCTCAATACATCCAAAACACTGATATTTTGGCTAAAAACCTGCTGTATCCAGGACAAGGCTCTCTGTCGCGTCCATGGCCAAGCGCGTGCATTAGATACCAGATATGTTGGATTTAGTAGTTTTTTAGCTGAAATAACAGTGTTTTGGATGTGTTTAACCTATAACATGATGAAGAAGACTTGGATTATCCCACACAAAGCTTTTAAAATTTTTGGATAAATGTGTTTTAAAGCTTTTGATGTTTTGAAACTGTATTTCTGCAGGTTGCCAGTAAAAGCAGATAAGGCTGGAATTTAAAAAAAAAAAAAAGTTTACTGAGGAATAACAATGGAAGGAAAAAGTACATTCTTCATTTCAAGACATCTAAGGATGAGCAATTGATGCATAAAACAGTTTTGCTGTTAAATGTAGCTTTAAGGTTATGTTTCTGATTGCTTGGTATATGTGTCTGTACTGGTTTGGTTGCTTTATTGTGGTCTTCATTGACACACGAGAAAAACATCTGGCTCTTTGGCTGCTAAATGCTGCTAGCTGCCAATTTTGTGCACTGTTTGTTGCTGAGCAGGTAGCTGCTTGACACAACACTATGAGAGCAGAGAGTAAATTAAAATACTGAAGTTGCACAAATAAATAAATGGATAAAAGTAAACAGGTTGTCAGAGTTCTTTTGAAGAAAATAACATTCCTCCTTGACAGCTTTTATACAGACTCTTATCTATTCTCTCCATTGTGTGAGAGGATTAAGACCACATAATGAAAAACATCTTTAGTAAACAAAAGAATCAGATAACAATGTCCGCATTGCCTCATTGTTGATCACACTAACAAGACTACTGTCCTCAGTATCATCTCTTGAATCGTTGCCACAGAGGAGCCATTTCCTCCAGAGCCATGTAAGGCACAGAGGGTGACACACCAGGATGTTGTGCAGAAAGTATTCCTGTCAGGGTGGGACCACATCGCCAAGGGCAACAAGGCCGCTGACGTGCTGTTCTTTAGTCTCGACCAGCAGGGTTGCGCTGTCACACTGACAGCCAAGATCAGTTGAGCTCTTCCTGTCTGTTTCTGGCAGCTCAGTCACTCCCTCTGCTGCAGATCTAACAACATGCAGATCTGTGTATCATATGTTGACAATATTCCACTTGCATTAACTTTGTGTACTAACCTTAAATTACTGCCCTGTATCTGTCAAAGGTGTGGAAGGAGACAAACTGCACATTTCACTACACTGACCCCCGCCCAGCACCCAGGATGTAAGAGCTCTGAAACTGCCAGCATTTCTGGTTCAAATCAGCTGCATGCGTGTGAAAGCACAATCCAGCTCTCCCCTCCTCGTGTTGTTGTCATCACCTTGAGCTCCATAACACCCAGCAGTGTCTCCACCCAAAAGAGCTATGGGACGAACAGGAAGTCTAATTCTAGACCACTTCCTGTGACATTCCTGACCCGAGCTGCCTTCCTGCCAGACTCTGTCAGATCTATGTTTACACCAGAGAATGCCAATGTATATGAGAATGAGATTGTAAGACTGGGAGTAATTAAATCTATTTGTGTAAGACATCTGTTTGAAATGACACTGTGCTCTAAATTTCACTTTTTTTAACCTAAGGGAAAATGAAATATCAAAGTGTTAATATATAATGCTGGTGAGTAATTGTAAACTAGGTATATTAGGTTTTTGTAACAGTACATACATACAAATTCTGGATCAGTCAAGTTAATCACTTAATGTTTTATTGCCGTTTAAATCCAAATATTTTATTGGTTCCTTCAATTAAATGCATGAGATTTGTCATGAGTAACATGAAGTGACAGACAGGTGAAAATACATGAAAAAGAACTTGGTATTGGACAGAACAGACTACATTCATATTAGCAGCAACATGCGAGTGTTCTTCTTTACTTCACCCATTCAAACCTCAATATTGTTTTTTGTATATTTGTATATCAACTTTTATACAGGCTACTGCAAAAGAGCTTCATAGATGACTAACAACCCAGTAATGAAATAGAAGAAATGAGTAAAATAAATTAGACCAGGAAAAAAAGATAATTGTATTAAAAAGACAACGTGAAAATGATGAAAAAAAGAAGATATATAAAATGTATTGTAAATGTGGTAAATTTGAATGCTATGTAATCAACAACAGAACGGAGTTAGATAAAAGCCAGACAAAAAAAAGAGAGAGGGAGAAATCAATGAGAAAACAACAACAAAAACAAAAGACAAAATAAAGTCACTGCATCATGATCTTGGTGCTGCTGTAAATGACTGTGGTTGATTTCAAGGAATACAAACAAACCTGAGCAATCTTCCCCCCGTAGTAGAATATATGCAGCCACAACTTTCTCCAACACTGTGGAGGCTGGGCTGGCTACACAAGATTGTAAGCAAGATGCAATATTGAGTGTGCGGTTGCAACCCTGCCCGTGTTTGGCATCGTGCTCTGTGGTTGCCCCGGCCTCATTATTGAATAGCCGCTGGCTGACAAGGCCCAGAATTTTTCTGTTTTAGCCACTGCAGGAAGGACTTCAGTGCTGCTCGCTGTGTTCACTGTGTGGTGCTGGATAACTAATTCTCACATACTAATTAAACGCCATGTTTTAGTCTATGAAGGGTAGACCACACTTTGAATACTGATTGCCATACAAGGTTAGTTTCATGTTGTCAACAGGGGACAGATGTCTTTGACTCCAAGTTGGCATGTAGATGTTGTAATGACTTGAGTTTTATCAAACCTGAAGTTAGGGGCAGATTAGATCATCTCTATCTAAGTTATACCAGTTTGCTGTGCTGCTGCAGACATCAATTAATGAACAGTCAAAAGCTCAACAACGTGTCGTTGTTAAGGTCTCTTAACATCTGCGGACCGAGTTTGAGGTGGATCAGATTATTCTCCCAGAAGCCCATTTAAGTACGACACTTGAAAATGTGACAGAATTATGTAAAATTTAAAGCTAAAATAAAATGGCTGACTTTCTACTGGGTTTGGGTCATGCACCCAAAAACTTTTTTAAGTCTTTGGATGAAACAACTACCTAAAAATTCTATAGATCCAGGTAAAATGTACAGTGAGGGCTCAATTCAGCCTTTTTGCCACACCTAATGTTGGGAGCCATATCAGATATTGATTTTTGTCACTTCTGACAAGTGCGCATGGCTTTGTGATGGTGAAACATCAAAATTAGCTGTGCAACCTGAAGCAAAGCAGTACGATGGAAACAAACTGGCTCAACAAAACATTTTCAAGGTCATTTTGTTTTTTGCCCAGATTTGAGTCAACCTGCTTGATCCGTTTGCCTGGGTTGACTTAGTCTGCTTAGGCTTTTTGAGCAGCTTTAATCCCTCAAATATGCTACAGATTTAGAAGAATACTCAATAATACATAACTGTAATAATGACAATAATAGCCTGACATTGAGGGGCTTGACAGAAAAAGAAGCACCACCACTCTTTTTACCACAATGTGATGATTAAGAAAATCCCAGAACAAGAGGCAGCTTGCAGTGACGACCCCTGTGTACTCCAGCACTGTCAGAGGTGTGACAGGCAGCAATGCCCTGCAGGTAATCCCTTCCCTGTGCTACCACCTAAAAGTTACATGACAAAGTGCCTGCTGTGCCGCTGGCAAGAAAGAAAGAAAAAAAAAAAAGATCTGATCAAAGATCTCACTTAAAATCATTTGTTATTACGTTAACATTATCTATCTTGTTGCTATAGTGGCCTGTTGGGCTTTAACATCAAAAAGTATGAATGAATTAAAATTATTATTATTATTTAAAAATTGGCATTGATATGAAAAGTAACTTGTAATTGTAATTTATTATCCAGGTACTTTTTAACGTTTATGTGAATACGTTTCTCAATAACTGTACTTTTACTTAAGTATGAACTTTTAGTGCTCTAGCCACCACTGGTTTTTCAGGAGTACAACAGTGAGTTAACAGCATCTATCTTGTGCAAGTTAGTTAGCGTGGGCACTGGGGGATATAAGTAGATGCTGGAAATCTGTTGCGTGAATTTATTTTATTTTTATTTGCATTTTGTTTCTCCTTTTTTCTTTTCTTTTTTGGAAATACTCTGTTTTTCCAGTTTAAGTTTGCCATCTCGTTTAGTTCCATGTTCGGTTCCACGTGTTAAAGTCCAAAAGCGCTTGGTTGAGTTTGTCCATCCAGTCCAACTGCTCCTGCTTGTTGTCAGCTGAAAACCAGCACCTGAAACAGAACAACATCGATCAGTTTATCACAGCAGCATCATCACACCTGTTGGCCTGTAATAGGTGCTGCTGAGCCTGTTGATCAGTCAGATTTAGATAACAATGTGCTTAAAGCATCCATCGATAACGCATACTGAACATACTTATAATGCGTAATAATTCGCCTATAGTGCTGTATAATCATAGTTACAGGCAAGGTTAGGGTTTATCCTAACCATCTATAACGCATTATAAGTGTGTTCACAATGTGTTCTATCTGTTCATAATGTGTTACATTATAGAAACAGGCTTCATAGAAACTATTACCCAGATTTACAATAACTGTTTCACTTTGGTGAACCTACTGTAACTTTTACTGTCAGTATGTTTACATGCATAGTTAAGTCAACCTATGGTTAAAGCTCATTTAATTGGACCACTGTCCTTGTCCCAGTATACATGCGCTGGGGGAGAATCGATTTATGATTGACCTTCTTCCGGTTAGCCAAGCAAACTACAAACAAGTTAGCAAGTGGCTGGCAAAATCCTTGTTGAACAGTGAAAAAAGGACAACTTTACAGCGCTGTACACTTCTTATTCACCCTTTACTTTTAGTACAAATTCGATGCACGCTCCCCCTATGCTTACGGAATTTTTGGTTTTGTACCGGCTCTCTTCTACAAATTTATGCTGTTCAAGTTTGGAGTCAAAGACAATTTCCAGTCACAACTCAATTGCTGCTGTCACAAAAGGTGTTTTCCATCAGCTGTCAAAAGTACAACACTCTGTGACATCACTTGTTGGCTGCAGCAACAAGAGAAACATGCTCCTTTCTCTTAATAAAAGTGGAAATTATATCTGAGCAGGTTTGTGCAACCTCAAAGATGAACTAAAGCAGTGAAATGACGTGTACTTAAAAAGGTGGAGGTTGAGAATTCACACAAGGAAAGTATGTTGATAGTAATTCATGAACAAACAAACTCTTTCAAAGAATGAAGTTTATATGCAGTCTTACTTTGACAGGGCTTCCTGGCTGTCATCCTGCTGCTGTGAGATGCTGCTCACCAGCTCAAAGGTGAAAGGTCGAGCACACGAGTCTCTCTTAACAGGCCTGACAGAGTGACTGGGGAAGCTGGACAGAGAAATGCTGCCCTCTGCTTCCTGGGAGGTTAAACAGAGTTAAAATCATTAAAAGAAACTCAGTTAGCTAACCTGTAAGTCTGTCTGTTGGTCTATACATACTTTAGTTTCTTTGTCGTTGGGATGATTCCAGTAGCGCATGTTGCATCCCTCCAGAACAAAATATCGGCGATGCCAAACCCCATATCCACTGATCATCTCAAACATCGTCTGGGAACAGAACAACAAAAACAAAGGAGTGAATTTAGTGGGAGTGTTATATGCACTAAAAACAACTGACAAAACTGAATTACTAGTTACTTATTAAATCCTATAATTTAAACACATTATTTCAAGTTGCTTGTTAAAAGTCCAGTATGACAGATTTAGAGAATTAAGTGTTAGAATACTGCAGAAATGAAACATAAAACATCATTTTGTTTTCACTAGTGTATAGATACCTGAAAGGGGGAAAAAATTGTGTTTTTAGACCCTTATGATGAAGATGAGCACAGCGATATTCAGTTGGCTGCAATCTGATCTGCAACCTTAGTGCTAGAAGACACTACTATATCCCACACAGTGGACCTTTAAGATGGACAAATAGCCAGAGTTGTAGAAAACAAGCAAATGTAACATTACTGACCAGGAAGCCTTGGTGTTGTACGTTAGAGTGACTCTTGCTGTGCAGTCGGAGGTAGATGTCGCCCTCTAGAGGAGAGAGAAAGGGCACCTGCAGTCAAGAGAGGGAGAGGACAAACAGTGTAACTGGTATGATGAGGGAGAATGAAAAAGAAAGAAGAACTGCGATATTTAAAGAGGCTACCGGAAATGCAATTGTTCTGTCAAAATGTGACCAGAAGTGGTCATTATTTATGACTTTTTAGATATCAATACGATGAGAGGGTCTCACTGTGTTGAGTAGTAAGGCTACATATCGATATCACATCGTGAATATGAGACAAGATACTGTCTTTGATTTTGGCTTTGACATAGGTGTCATCATTTCCTTGGTTCTAAAAGTGATTTAATTTTCTGAACTTATGAGGTTTTGGGTATTTCTAATATTTGTCTTTACAGACTTGTTATTATATCTACATTACTGATGTTAATTTATCAGTTTTATGTGAAAGCACAAACAGTCATCCCTTCAATACTGTTGCATATTAACAAAGGTATTCATTCATAAAATCATGGTTTTTGATTTAGGGGTTTAAAAAAGTCTTGAAATACAACAACAGAAGTTTGGAGTTTTGTTTTAAACCTTCAACAGAAGCTTTGACGGTCAAAAAATGACCATCTGCACAGTCCTGATATCATGTTTGGCCATTTATCCTGATAATACTTAGATATGATTCTTGGTCCATATCACCGTGCCGTAAAGCATGCTGAGTAAAATTCTTCTTGCATATAAAGAGAGCAAAGAGACACAAACAGACAGCTTCTACAGAAAACTTAACAGGTGATATGACTACAGTGAACACACATCCAGGACTTGTGTACCAGCAAGTAAATATCTGATATTTTATTTTTTCTCTAAGCATTTTGTTGTTTCACAACATATGTATTGAGTTTTTGATACAAAATGCCCACATAGCGGATACTGTCCTCAGTTTTAGAAATCAGTTGCAATTATTTGGAACAAATAAAAGAAAATTCATTCACCACAAACAAATACTTTCAAGACTGTGGCAGCAGTTCACTTGTAGGACTGAAATGATGAGTCAGAGGTTTGGTTAGGGATAAGACATGAAAGGTTAGTGAAAGAGAAGTGTTGTGAAAAGAGTGAAACCTTTTGCTGAAATTCATCTCCCAGGAGCCTTCTGATTTTGCCTTCAAGTTTCATCTGAGTGGAGGAAACAAAACAAAGAGGGGGAGGGAACCAGACAGGGAGGGGTGGACAATTTTATCACCAGTGAGCCCGCCCATGTGTAGAAACTTAAAACAAAAAACAAAAAGACCAAAAGGTTGTGTCGTGGTGCCTGAAGCACTGGGCTTCTCTGGTTGGTCAGTGCTAAAAACAGTGTGAGCAGCTTTAAAGTATCATGACAGGTCGTTACCTTATCCAGAGGGAACTTGCTGTGTCCCAGCGAGGCCAAGGTGATCTTATGGGAACCCACCAAACAGAAGTTACTGGAGCGACGAGTGTTGAGAGCAGGAGGAGCTGCAGCTGAAGGACAAAAAATGCAGAATTAAAACTCCAAACACAAAATAAACAGTCAACCACATATATGACCACTGTGTCAGTGACGGTTTACAGGGTAAATACAGTGAATTACAGAGTAACAAGAATTGCCTCCATACTGAACTGACATTTTATCTTCAGTTTCCCAAACATTTTAGAAACATTTAAGCCCCATTTCCACCAAGCGACACAGTGCAGTTCGATACAGTGTGGTACTCCTCGAATCAGCGAACCCTAGATCTGGCTTGCGTATTCCACTGCTGACTGTACCCTTACTTGGTAGGCGTGGTGTATGCTGGATGGCGGTGGTTGAGTCAGTAATCGTGACACTTTTTTTTTCCCCCTCACAAAAGACGTAATTGACAGAGATTTTGTAAAATATGTTGGCTATCCTGTAATGTAGCGGTAAGAAAAATCTGAACTGTTATGTAGCCTAGCAAAACAAAACAAAATTAGACTGACACATTCATATTAATATATCTATTCACTGAAAAGTGATGACATCTTACACACAGAACCCCAGCGGCTGCGGCATTATTGTGTTTTAACTGTACATTCAAACAAACTAAACTGCCTAGATTATCAGTTCATCGGTTAATTTTCTCTCTGGGGTGATGACGCAAGGGTTGGGGCTGCAACCTGCGGCTTCTTACGAGTCCGAAAACTTTGCAACACATTACAAACAGGCATTATTTGGAATCTACATGGTTACATTCTCATCTAAAAAAAAAAAAAAAATTACTGAAATGATGAAGTGTTTAGCTACACCCTTTCAGTACTGTAAGAGTGTGCTTGGCACCTCAACAGAAGAGTGCCAAAAAGCAAGACGGTACAGACCGTTTATTTTGGTGCCATATACAGCGTCTGACAATAGAAACGCAAATAACTGTGCATTGTACTGTACCAAACTGAACTGTACAACTTGGTGGAAACAATACTTAGTACCATTCTAGAGATGCTGCTGAGATGAATCAAACAGGGAAAAACTAAAGCTTTCTTCTTCAATTACAAATACTAAAAACATAACAAAACAATAAAACAACAACAAAAAAACAAACAAAAAAACCCAGACAAAACAAACAAACAAAAAAATCAGCTTACATGTCATACTGGATTTCTGTTGGAAAACAAAAAGGCGAGAAAAGAAAAACAGCTTAGTCATGTTTCTGAGAGGTTAAAGAAAACAACACACACTGTAACGGTAGATGTACAACAAAATCTAAATACTCACTGTGATAGTGTTCAGGAGCTTTTTTGGTGTGACCTGAATATGTAGATAAACCATAAATGGATTAAACTGTCATTGCAAAATGCACACATGGCTTATTGTTTGCCCACCCACTTACCCATGACTTGGTGGTGGTCCGGTCCATGGTGCTGCAGTTACCACCTGATGCGTGGGACTAGAAGTCAGAAGCAGGAACATTAAAAAGAGAATTAACAAATTAATAGGTGGAAGAAAGTAGCCAAAGTCCTGACAGTGAAGACCTGCTTACAATAATATTAAAATAAATTATTGAATCATTGGATATCACAATGTCCAAAATCTAAAATAATGTTCATTACATCACATGTCAAGCTGACTGTCGTGCTTCCATCCATATCATCACACAGCTCAACCCATGCAACAATTAAATAATTTTCATCTGTCAATTCAACATTCAACCAATCATACTCAGCTACCATACCTTGGCAATTATAACACAATACATTTACATACATTGGTCTAACATCATTAGACAGCAACGTGCCAGCTAACAACTGCTAGCATTATGTTAATGGTGGGAAACAAACAGGCCAACAAAGCCCCATGCTATCTAGTAATAGTTAGTTATATAAAATATGCCTATGCATCTATGTAATAATAGTTTTCAGTGTGAACTAAATGGAGAGTACTTCTGTAACATGCGGCCTAACTAATATTACTTCTATTAAGACATTATATAACAAAGAAACAACTGCAAATAAAAAGTCAAATGTTTTGTCTCACCAGGCTGTAGACTTCTACATCAATTTCAAAGGATGCACGAATATCCTTCCTAACAAATTAAAGAGAGAAAACAAGAAATGCATTAATCAATACACCAGTGACATGATCACACAGATACAGTCATAAAACACAATGCAAAAAGATTCATCACTGACTGAAGCCACAGAAATAGATTTTTATGTGCTAATGAATATAAACAGTTATGCTGTCAACTCTGAAAACAAAGAAAAATGTGGAAGCAGCTGATTTGGGCAGGAAGCAGTGCACAAGACTTGTGAAATCAATTCACTACAAATCAGCTGATGAATAGCAGCTTACAGAGTAACAGAAGTTGGAAAGGAAATGGTGTCTCCATTACGAGCATCAGCAGCTGTGGCCAGTGGGGTGGCGACGATGTTGCAGGGCCCGTAGCGGATCAGGACAAAGAAGTAGTGACTTGGCCGACCTAAACAATCAAATAAACACATCGAAGTGGATGCCAGCTGTTACATTTATGTTCATTAAACCTGGAACTTCTAGATAGATTTTTATTAATGTCATACAAAGCCATCCTGATTTTTAAATAGCTGTGCTACCTGTTCTGTTGTGTGAGGAGCAGACAAATTCGACTTTAAGAGGCAGCTGGATGTCTGTGATGCTGACAGTCCCTCTGCAGGGCTGCTGGGAGACGCTGTCCCTGTCCTCCACCGCCGTCTCTCCTGACTCTGCGTTCTTCTCCTCCCTCAGTCTGGCTACCTCCGCTAGCAGGGCAGAGCGTTTCTCACCTTAACAGTCAAGCAGATCAGAAGAATAATAAGAAACACAGAAGGATGATTAAAAAAACATAAGAAAAATACTTCCTAGCTTACTTACTTACTACTTACTAGCATATAGCCCATGACCACCACAATCCACTACACCCTTACTTCACCCTCCTCCCCTCCAGTCAAAGGTTCAGACAACTGTCCTATAGAACATCCCGGTTCAGCAAAAGCTTCGTCCCCTCTGCCATCAAGGTGTCATCACGCTCTGAACAGTGGGCGGTAAAGAAAGAAGAAAAAGTGCATGTGTGCACACACACGTACTCTTCTGGTTGTAGGTGTATATGTATTTCTATTTCTGTAGTAGTGTACTGTATGTTATTGTTGGTGTTTTTATGTAAAGTGAAACAGAACTGTGAAAAAGAATTTCCCCCCGGGGACAATAAATTCTGATTCTGATTTCCTGTTGCTTTGTATTAAATTATTCTGGCTTTTGAAGAAGATATGTAGAAATGAAAATTTGTCTGTCTGTATTCATACTGCTGCTTCTAGGTAAAACTAAGGAGTTAATCATTGATTTTAGGAAGACGACAGCATCATTCATGGAGAAAATGTCAAACATACAAGTACTTAGGAACCATGTTCGACTCCAAACTCAAGTTTGATAAAAACACAGAGTCAATTGTGAAACGGGGACAACAATGGTCAAAAGTCTTTCAACATTTTCTTTAATCTGCTGGTTTTATGGATTGTCTGTGAAGGACAAGAATAGCCTCAGCAGCATCGTCAAAGTCTGCTCCAAGATCAGTGGAGTCCAGCTGACAGGCCCGAGCTCCCTCAGGAAAAAAAACGGGTGGTCCAGAAAGCTAGACAGGTCATGAGTCATTCTGAACACATTCTGAGTCAGAAATTCTATCTAATGCCCTCAGGACAGTGCTAACACTAAAAACTAACAGATGCACAAATTCTTTTATTCCGTCTGCCATCAGGCTTCTAAATGCTGCTGACGGTGACATCCAGACATGGGCCAAGTATTTATTTTTTATTTATCTCCCTGCTGGGTCCATGTATCATGACCTGTGCGTTCGCTGCTTTGCTGTGGTGCTCAAATGCAGATTTGTTGCCACTGACAGGGTGTCTGAATGTTCGACTGACTGTGGTTGTTCTGTTTTTGTTTTATGTGACTGGTGGACTGAAACCAAAATGCCCTACGGGGAAAAATGAAGTTGTTTGAATCTCAGAGTGTTAAGCTAAATAAATTCGACTGCTGTTGATAAAACACTTCTAGAAAAACAAAATGGTCTGAACATGACTCCCTGTCAATGGTACACAAAGACAGGACTATTAAACCAAAAGTCTGATGTGTACATTCAATACTAATGATTTCACAGAATAATTCACTATCAAAAGCAGCAGCGATCCATCAGCAGTAGATAAGCAGCAGGGGGCACTGTGGTGTGCTAAAGCAGCAGATGCTGGAGTTCAATTAGCAGCAGAAAACTTTCCTAGAGCAGACATAGATTTGTTTAAAAAATAATTTTCTACATTATGCCCTGTTAAAGAAACACGGGTATTTAGAGAAGGAAAGAGTCCTGCTAGAAAGAAAGCAGTCGTGTTGTTGCTGAAGTTAAATAGTATCTTCAGCTAAGACGAGCTCGCTGGTGGTTTACTCCAATCAGATTGCAGCTCCTTTGTAAACAGCCTCTTGGCCAGTCGAAGACTTTGCTGTTTCACCTACTCCCAAGTTGGTACCCATACATTAGTTAAGCCCTTACTTGTTGAATTTCAGACAGCTCAAAATGCAGACGTCATGAAAGTGTTAGTACATACAGGAGACCAGCAGCAGTTTCTCAGCTTCAGCCTCCTCCAGTGAGCCTCGTCCATGCTCCTCATCAGTGCAGCAGCTCAGAGCCTGCAGAGTTTGGCTGATCACAGTCTGCAGCTTTGCTGCTTCTTCATTAAGAGCCTGAACAAACACAGGACAATATGCAAGATACTGGGTTATGCAATCTTTTTACTAGATTTAATCAAATCACTCTTACTACAGTTTACATTTACAGTTGAATGAGCTGAAAAACGTATGCAATAAAAGTCTTAGGAATACTAAGGTGTCTTCCTGAATACTGACCTACACTGAAATCAGTGGATTAAAACAACAGGTGGGCAAGCCTATTAAAATTACAGAGCAGAACTACACACCATGATTTTCTCCTTGGTGTTGACAGAGGCTTGAGGTTTGGATTTCTCTGCAGCTTGTCTCTGAACCCCAGGAGTGACACTCTGAGTGGTGGGCTGCCTCCGCTGTCTTTGTGTGCGGTAGGCATCAATACTGTCAATCACAGAACAAACAAATCAAAGTATAGACATGTGACAGTACCAGCCAACTAAACTGTCAGATTAATACACTGTTAAGTGTAGTAAGAGTATACCCACTAACAGGGAATTGTTTCCACTAATCACAGATACACAAATAACAACAATACATTATATGTTATTACGATTATATGATGTAGCTTTAAGTAAAGATTTTGAAATTACAGCAAAGCAAACCCTATTTATTCTACCTAGACCTGTATCATTTGTCATCTCTTTAATGTGTGTGACAAAAGACAACAACGATTAAATTCTCAGAGGTCGATTGAAGTTGATTTCAAACGGAATATATAAATATAAAAACAGCTGAGCTGACATTACCTGTACAGAGGAGCAGATTCGGCAGGAGGAGAGCAGGTCTCCTCTGGAGTCAGGAGCAGAGACGGAGGATTGGACTCCTGGTTCACTGCCAGTCGCTGTTGGTAGGATACGGAACATTATTAATGACCTCTGTAGTTCCACAGACAGTTCATCGAGAAAGCTCCTAATAGAACTGTTTCGACAGCTCAAAGTTCCGAATTAATCTCACCAGAGGGGTGACCACGGCCTCTACAGACTTGCTGAGTGGAGAGAGGATGCCACTGGGAGGAAAAGTCAGCAACTCATCTCCGTTGCTGTCAAGCTTGTTGCTCTCATCACACCCTTCCTCTTTGGCCTCCCCCTCTTCTTTACTTTTCTCCCTCATGGACTCTGTGTCCAGCTTATGTTTGTCTCCCGAGCAAGTGCCAATGCCACTGTCGCGGTCCTCAGTGTCTTCATCACCCTCGCTCTCTTCCTCCATCCTTTCAGCATACTCTAGCACCTCCTCAAACATCTGATCAATTATTTCAGCTGTGTTGGTCTCATCATGAGAGCTCAGTTCAGCATCTGAAGAAGGAAACATTCGTACACATATCAAGTCACTTTCTGAAACAACTATTTCAACAACAGGTAGATCGCTGGCAGTAAAAGATCCATCTTGTTTCACACTTATTCCTTCAAACCAGACATCGAATGTTTGCTGTGTGCCCAGTACTGTTTTGTATTCTTATAACTTTATGTTCTTTTAACTTTTGTCAAGATACAAAAGAAGAAGAGGAAGAATAAAAAACATTTTGGCCCAAAAATTCGAGTTCTGTGAAGACCCAGGGAAAGGTTTGTGTTTACTTAAACAAAAACCATACAGGCTTGCATACTTTGTCTTTAGTCACCCTGTGATAAAATAATAATAATAATAAAAATAAACAAAAAAGCTGCTCTTTGTGTGAACCCACAGTCAGTCTACCAATAAATAACCAGTGATTTATGCCTGACAAAATGAATTACTTTACCCATGTGTTTCACCTCTCCTACGGTGTCCACAGGCAGCCCAGGTGCTCACACTTATGTCTTCTTACTGACCTCACCTGACATACTTGACTCTGCCCTGGACTCCATGTTGGACTCACCGGTGAGGTCAGGATCCAGGAGAAAGCTGACTTTCTTTGAGCTTTCCCTTCCCTCTGCCTTGTCAGTTTCATCCGTCAACCCATTTCCACCAGCCTGTCTTTCATCTCCTGCATCTTGCTCCATTTGCTTTGTCTCTAAACTGCGGTCTGACACCTGCTCTTCCGTCAAACACTGAGCCTTATCATTTTCATCAGTGTCTGATGATCCTGTGAGTGTTTCTTCATGACATCCCTCAGAGGGCTCTCTGTTTAAAGTGGACTGGTCTTTCACAGAGACACTTGAGCAGCTTTCTGACTCTCGTTCACGCTCCTCCTGCATCTCATAGGAGCCAACAATCTCAGCAGAGTCATTTGCCAAATAACACACACCTTTGGGGATGTTTGAAGGTTCACCACCATCTGCTACACGTCCTTCTCTCTCGTTGTCCTCTCTAAATGATTCTAAACCTGCCTCCTCCTTTTTAGCACAGACATTTTCCTTCTGTTCTTCAGCTGCAGCAGACTCTTCCCCCTTGCACTCCTGTTCTTGAGGATATCTCCACAACCTTACCTCCTCATCTGTTGAGGGCTCTGGCTCCTCTTCACTGTATGAATAACCATCAGGTTCTTTAATTTCTTCAAATGAAAACACCTCACACCCAACCTGTACAGTTACTATGGAAACTTCTCCTGTTCCCTTCAAGTTTGGCTCCTCTGGATGAGATGACTCTTGCAAGCGCTGCTCATCACCTGTAGGCCACTCTGACATTATCTGATCCTCACCAAAATAAAGCTTCAACACAGTCTGCGTCTGTGACTGCTGGGACTTCAGCTGCTCTTCCTCATTTTCAACTGAAGCCTCGTGCTCGTTATCCTCCCTGACGTCCTTACACTGATTTTCCTTCCATTGCATTTCCAGCTGCCCCTCATTAGAGTTTTTAAGCTCTGCAGATGTTGCTTGGCCTTCAGGGTCACAGATTGCCATTTCACCTGTTGAAAAAGTAGCCTCACATCTTAACACTGGGAAACCTAATCGTCATACTCAATATATGTTAGAGCATGACCTCAGTTTTCATATCAATTATATAAAAAAGGTTACAAATGTGAGTTTGATTTTTCTACTGTGGGGTTGTAAGAAGCAGAAATATAAGTGTGGTGTGCCAGCAGGACATAGATCACAGTATTGCTGTAAACAGTACCAAGAGCAACATGTCTATTAGCTACCTGCAAGACACACCACCTAAAGTTTATATGTTCCCATACGTGTAGGCTACATTTTAGATTTTTTTTTGTGCTTTACATTGCCGTCAAACAGCTGTTTTCTTTGGGACTACATTCCTTCAACTGCCAATGTCTGTATTTCTGTGCACAACTGCAGCCATAACTGCAACAGTCTCAAAGAAAATGGCTGTTTGACAGCAATTTAACGTTTTTTGCAGTGCTATGCTCAGTGTCCTGCCCTCTCCAGACAGGAGGCAAACGGGCAGTTATCTACTGCAGGTAAAACCCCGACTAGGCACAAGTGCCCTAATGCAATCCCACATAAAAAGAACAGCAAGAGGAAAAATCAGTTTGATGCTTAAAGTTTTACCCTTCTCGTCTGTAGATTGCTTCTCTGTACATGATGTGGGAGGCTCAGTGATGCTGTCATCTTTTATCTCAGCGTCACCATCAGCCTGCTGAATTTAAAAATAAAGAGGAAGGAATTCAGAGCACATAATTATTTGACTTTTAGCTATTTGAGTAAAAAAAAAAAGTAACCATTTACCATTTTCCCAACACAAAGACAGTGCAAGGAACGTAACAGTAAAAGAAAAAAAAAGGCACAGGAAACCTACAGCACACAAGCAAATGAAAGTGTTAAAACTCACATTAACTTGTACATATTCATGAACCTCTACAAGGTGACTTCTATGAACTGCATAATACATAGTAATGATAAACATGAATTTGTGACATTTATCTCTGTGAAGTGTGAAGACCTTCACTGTGTGTGTCTGTTGCATTGACGTGTGATGGAATAAGACAATTGTTTTTGTTGGCAGCCAGTTTCCTCATCAGATTTATGTGCTAAAGTTCACTATTTAGGAAGTGAGTTTCCTTTCTTTTTAAGGACAGAAAACTGCAGGAAAAAAAGCAGCATGTTTGTATGCCCATATCGTCCTTGTTCTGCCAACAAAGTCAATTCTTAGCAAAGACCAAATCAATGCTGCCCATTCTGTTTGCTCCAGTTTTGCAAATGTGTCACAGTAGGAGGGAAACTGTCATATTTTTACATGCTATAGTCACCTCTCATCAGTTAAAAACTGCATGAGTTTGTTCTGGTTTATCTATAGTTTAGAAGCTAAATCAACTATATCTACTTCGATATAACACAAAATTAATCAAAGATATTACTGACAGCTGACAACATTTTTGAAGAAAGGCAAAATAAGATCAAACCCACCTGAATTAATGAGGGATCAGAGATGCTCCTTTTCAACCAGGCGTTCTTATTAATAGGTTGCAACATGCTCAACTCCTGCTTCCGTTCCTGATCAGTAAAACCATGTCAGATGTTAGCATTTAACTGTTGTCATTTAAATATTGATAGGTCAGCTTAAGAATTGGACAGGAAATAATAATGTCTTATTTTTAATGATTTCTGGATGATTTATTAATAAACCTTTGCAATAGTTTACAACCTAGATATCTTAAAAAATAAAGCTTCATAGACAAACTCAAGTTAATCTCGTAAATGATTATTTCGTCAGTCTTTGGAGTTCATCTACTCATGTAGATACAAACACTCGAGAGCTTAATCCCAGTGATATAGTTATTTTAAAAGCCCTTGAACCAACCTCACGTATGCGGGAAGCCTGCTTGGAGCTGGGTGTTGTGGTGGTCTGGAGTTTCTGCTGAATGCCAGACACAAAGTTGGAGCAGGTCCGAGGGCAGTGTTTGGAAGGGTTCAGTGAGGGAGCAGGGCTCTCCTGGAAGACTGGTGCTTTGAATCGCTCCATTCGCTGATTAAATTCTCCCTCACCTGGAGAGAGAACATTTATGGAGATGAACTGTCAAACATGTTAATAGGTCAAATTTCAATTTAACATTTTTTCCTAGCAATATCTCGATGATGTTTTCATGTTGCAATCTGAGGTTTTTAATATTAGGTATCTTCCAATATCAAATTCCAGTCTGATATTAAATTTTTCTCCTTCAAAGAGCTCTAGGGTGGAAGCTGCTTGACACTGAATTTCACTAACTGTTTTCTTATTGCTGAGATAATAAGGAGCCGAAGACCAAAGACTAGTTTTGTTTTAGCCTTTGATAGTTTATTGTACTGACTTCCATTTACAAATGCACTTTTTTGTACTTTGGACCATGTTTTATTTTGAATGTTTGGTTCACTTCACTAACTCTTTTCTTTGTGCGAGAGACAAGAAGAAACATGAACTATACTGCATTGAAAGTAACACTGTATTCAACAGGGGAATATCTGATGTTTATTCTCAGAATTTTTCACATGAATGTGTTAATATTCATCCTCACCAAGAAGATGCTCTCTGAAGGTCTTTTCCTGGATGATGGATGGGCTGTCAGCCCCAGGATCAGACAGGCACCGTTGCACCACAGGTGCTCCTCCTGAAAATATAATGGCAGCTGTTACACACTGCAGTATTTATCTAAAACTCACACTGTTACAACAACTCGACACAGATTGCTCAACACCTCAACAGTGGCTCTTTTCTTGCATGCAGAGAATGCAGTCTGCCCACGGGCATTGACCACCACTACACTGTCAAACTGTAATACTCTCGTATGCACAGACGAACACATGTAAAAACCTCTATTTAGCGGGTACTCCTTGCTAAAACTGATGTAGTCTAATACAACAACTATGCAGTAAAATCCTCATTTACTTGAGGAATGATTTTTTTCCGAGGATGTAGTTTGTGACCAGCTGAATTGTTGAAATGCATTGCATTACACTTTGAAGGGTTTCTATTAATTACTCTGCCTCGATTAAAAAAGGACAAAATATGAGCCTGCCTGCTGCAACACTGAAGGTGGGATCGCCATCTCGTCTCTGGGTGATTTGCTGGACTCTGGATCGGACTGAGGGAACGATTGGTGTGTCTGGCTTTTTCTCTAGCTCCACCGGACGTACAGAGGAGGAAGGTTTAGGATCACAGTTCTCCTGACCTGCTGCCACCAAACGCCGCCGTTTCTGGCCATCATTCACCTCTGAGACATTAGTAAGAAAGATGAACAAGGACAATAGTCACAAATGTACATAAGACTGTCGTAAATGTAGACATACTGAGATC
>JAQFJA010000023.1:5929797-5944786 GCA_029874485.1 Naso brachycentron
AGCAGTTTATTAAGTAGCCATACAGGTAGTCACTATCACCAAGCTTGGAAAACCACATACAGTATTTCACCACATCAAACTCACTGATTAAATCTATTGTCCACTTTCTGGTGTGACCGGGTCTTAATTCATCCTCACTTGTCCCTCCTCAGCTGCCTTCTCATTCAGTTCACTTTCTTCACATACACTCCTCCTCCTAATACACTCAGATTAGGTCTCTCTGACTTAGTGTGTTAATGTGTATACACATAGCTTTTTTGAGAACAATAAAAGAGAGTTTTTAGGGAGAGGATAGCACATTTATTTGAAAATCTACGGAATATGTAGAGAACATACAATTACTACCTGTGTACAAATGCTTATGCATGGTCCCTGCCTTGTGTTAACTCTGTACTGTAGCTCAGAGGAACTCGGGCTTCTCCTCTTTGTCAAGAAATATAGGAAAATAGAATTTCACAAAATCATGCATTCCCCATTAAAAGATAAGATTTCAACAGATGCAGTGAAACCCTGCAGAGAGATGCGCATGTGGGCCGTTGTAGGCATTTGCAAGTGTGTATGTAAATGGCGTCCATGTCACACATAGTGCATGTTAAATGTAACACAGAAATGTTGTGGAATGTGCTGGGTGTTATATCCATTTCTCTGTGTGTGTACGTGTGTGTGTGCATATGTTCTGAGAGCCAAAAAAAACCCAAACAAACAAAAAAATAAATGAACTTGAAGATGCAGAAAAATGACTTTATGTAAAACTGAAGAAACCGGTTGTGTCTCTCTTCAAAAGATTTTTCCTTTCTTCTTGTTCTTTTCCATCGTCCTGCGTGAGAAAAAAGAAATGAGAGAACATTAGTTCATTAAACAAACAATGCAATCTTAAAGGCCAAGATCACCCAAATCTCTCTCTCACACACGCACGCATGCAGCTAGTTTTGTTTTAGCGGCCAAGGTTTTGAGATTTTTGTTTCAACCCCAACACTGTAGAAATGAATGGAATTTCCTTTGCCAAGTGAGTGCAGCGATACTAAATTGTAACTACACAGTCCTTTTATACACATTCTTCGTGTCTGAGGTCCAGCTGCAGTTTGGTCTAATATTGCAACTAATAAATATTTCTGTAGCACACAGGAAATTCCAGTTACTTCTAACATGCTTGAGATGTAAATGATGGCTGATCTCAGGAACTCTGGTGCAGAAATATTTTAACGCTGTAAGCAAGGAGTCCATCAAAGAACTACTTTGTAAAATACATCCATGGTGTGTGTTGGCTTGTGTTACTGACTTTGAGGCGTCCAGTTTCTGCTGCTCGAGGATTTTCTGCTGAGCCTCCCAGTTGGCCTTCTCGTCCTCAAACACTCGTCTCTTCTCCTCCAGCTCTTTGTACTGCGCCTCCAAGTTCCTTTTCATTTGTTCGTGGCGTCGCTCCAGCTGTGTGAAAATAACATTACATAGACTGACTCTCAAACACAAAGACAGGAAACTGATGAACACCCACTGTCGATGTTTGAACTCAATAAGACCAGACCCATGTCTATGGGGTAAATAATGTGGGGTAATTTCGACAAGTTGTACATTCCCTTCCATTACACACATACTTTCTATCAGTTATTTATTTACTTAGAAAATTCATTTTTGATCTTGTTTATTTGTTATACTTCTTGCTCCATGTCACAAGGCTAGTCTATGAGTTTTAAAAATTAAAAGGTTCTGTCTGCTTCCCTCTGTCACAGAAAAAAACCGGCTTTCTGCTGACTGACCAGGCAAAGGCTTTGTAAAGGACAGGAGAGTAATCTCCAATCTCCTTGCCGATGGTCAAAGTGGAGCAATGTGAGGCACCAGTTTTAAATTTAGACTGCTTCATAACCAGATAAAAGTTCCACACAGGGACTTTAATGAACACCTACTAGCCAATCAGAATCATTGATGTATAGAGAATTTATTAATAAGTTAATCCAACTTAATTAAAATAGGAATCTCAGTGAATTTAGGACTTTTATAAACTACTTTTATATACTGTCATACATACGCAAAGACACTGAATAATTACGACTGGATTACTGGGCGACCACTGGATTACAAAGCCTTAAAAGAGGGACGTACACTAACACAAAGTAGCATTTAAAGCTACATTGGAGTTGGGGTGTAAAAAAATAGATACACATCAATATCGCAATATTATATTTCGCAATATTTATTGATTCACTTCATTTTGTTTTTCTCTAAATCCTTGACTGCCATTGCACAAGAAGTATTGCTATCATATTCTGTTTGCATGAAAAAAAGGATTTTTTTCTTTAAATGCAGATTCTATGGATATTGTGGTGTCTTCTTTGTATAATGAAAGTTTTCTTAAAATTGGATTGACAAAAAAAAAGCAATACATTGCAATGCATTTTATCGTAATCCCTGTATCTCGATATGTATCGCATTGCCAGATTCTTGCCAATGAACAGCCCTACATTGGAGAGAGCTGCTGGTAAGCTGAAGGACTTTTAGAAGCTAATCACTAGCATGATATTGGATAAATTAAATGGTGACAATGTGCTCACACACAGAGACACTCGGACCCACCTCAGCCTCGGAGTCCTTCAGTTTCTGCTTCTTCTCCTTCACCTTCATTTCAAAAACCTGTTCCATTTCTGCCTCCATCTTCTTCATTTTCATCACATGCTCCCTGCGCTCCTCCTCCATCTGTGCCAGAGGACTCCTGTTGATCATGGCGGAGCCAGAGGTTAATTGTTATTATTTATGAAGAAAAAAAAAAGACAGCATCTGTAGTAATGACCTCGACTTTCTTAGGAACATGCTTATGGTTACCAAAAATAAATGCTGTGTGATTACAAGCTGCCATTTCACTTTATGTTAGGAAGTGTGCTCTTCGTTATTAAATTAAAAGAAGTACTAGTTTAGCAACGGATGCATACTTAGTGAGCTGTCCCTTGGTCTTTGAAGTGTCCACTCCATTACAGGTAACGGCCGCAAGTTTCTTACTGCGATAATTCTCATAGTGGACATTATTGGTGACATCCTTTAGATCCTGCATATGGGTCCTGTGTAAAGGGAGGGACAAAGCAAACAGAAATCAGGTACGGTAAACCAAAAGGAGCATAAGAAAGAAATATAAAAAGGAGGAGAATAGGTCTGACAATCCCAGAATAAAGAAACATCTTCCTTAAGAGAAATAATCTAAAGAATAAATGAATCTTTGTTCAGAGCTCTTTGTCATGTTTTTCAGGCAATTCCTGAGCAGTTTTCCTGACTCGGCAGGGCACATTGTCCTGCCAGGGCAGCCACTGCCATTAGAAAGTACAGTTGCCATGAGGGGTTGTGCTGGTCCTGCAGTGACCGTTAGGGTGGATGGTACATTTCAAAGTAACATCCACATGAATGACAGGACATAAGGGTTCCCAGCAGAACAATGCGTGGTAACTATCATCCATGTTATTCACTTCAACTGTCTGTGTTGTTTTAAAACTTGCAAAGCAGCTAGACTAGCGAGATCACAATATCACACAAATTTATCTTGCCAAGCTCAAAGCTATCCATTTCTGGCAGGTAGACATGGCGGCTAAGGACATGGTCAACATTAATGCTGCTATAGCATCAGTTCTATCACAGCTGGGGAGTATTTTTTCATTGAAAGAGCAGCAAAGGACAGCACTGAAGGCTTTTCTTCATGGAAAAGATATTTTTGCTCTCTTTCCAGCTGGCGTGGGTAAGATTTTGATTTACCAAGTGGCTTTGCTGGTCATATGATTTGCTGATTTGATTGGTCGCAATAGACAGTGACAGAAAGATGGTTTATTGAATCACCTGCCAAGTGTTTTTTCAAAGTTCCTGCCCTTTTCTTAACGGCTTCCAATGGAGCCTTCCCAGATGGTTATGTGTAACAAAGCATCAGGAGCAGGAAGGTAAGGTACTTTTCATGTTGGGGCTGATAGGTGTATATAAATCTTCGTTTGATTATTGCAACACGTCCATCAATATAAAGGATGTACTGTTGAGCCTCTAGTGGCCGCTCTGGGACATGTTTGAAACAGTTCAATTCGAAGTATTAGAAATTAAGTTGCATTTATGAGATAAGTTAAGGTAAAAAATGTGTTGTGTATAACTTAATCTCACCTAATCAGCATGTTTCGTAACACGGTGAAGTCGCAGTGCTCCCCATTCTCCACTGAAACACACAGGGAGAGAAAGGAAAACAGAACAGGAGAGAGTAAGACACACATATATATCAAAATAATAATACATCCCACAGTAGTAATCCCAATAATTATTAACTGGTCAAGGGAAATAAATTAGAAACACACAGCAATCACGAAAGTCTGGGCTTCTACAGATGTTGCAATTATAAGTGTTAGAGAATTGCAATGACCTCTGGGTAAATTTAACAGAATTACTGGGTAATTAACAATAAATTCTTGTGGTCCATGTCTGGCTATGTGTTCACACTGAGAGACAGTCCCAGCAGGAAAACAGAAAACATGTTATGTTTTTGGACAGAAAGATCAGAACAAAGGTACTTTGAGTTAAATACATGATTAGACTTGTGCAGTGTAGTGGCAATACAGTAAAAAGATAGAAAGAATTTTAAATATAAGAAAAACAAGATTGAGTTTACATGAATGTTATAAGTCTCTCTGGAGACCCCATGGTAAAAGCACACAAAACAGTGAAGTTCATTCATTCATCAGTGATAAAGGGAGGGGTACACATTGAGAAAAAGGTATTTTCAGGAGTAGCAAGTGTTTAAAGTGACAGGAGGCACTTCAGGATGTCAGTTGTAACACATTGACAGAAAACAAAGGGCAGAGCGACATGTGGCCATGATCACATAGGATGATTTTAATATGACTGAACAGCTTTCATTCTGAAATTTTTTTTAATTAATTCAGGAAAAAACAGGGCAAATATATATATTTTTTTGAGCAACTGCATTAAGCTTCCGCATCTTTCCCTGCTTCCATTACAGTTAGTTTGGCAAATTCATTTCAAGTCATTTTGAGACTCAGTTGGTAAAGGCTACATTATGCCCCTCCCTTAAGCAGCGGCAAACAGTTTCTAGATCATGCCATTTGGAGGGTTGGCATGTGCTAATGTCAAACCGAGTTTTAGCTTCAAAGCAAACAGGCTGTAGCAACTAGCTTCAAGTCTTTCATAATTCCGAAGGAATGTAAAACTTCATGGAAAGCACCACAGCCAGAGTTCCTTCCCTGCCCTTCAGTCACCCAATGGGAAGCTACTGCAGCAGATGTTTGGTGACTGTGGACCAAGCGGATCGATCACAGCTGTTGTGCTGTGTGTCGCTGCAACATGTAGTTACAGTCTGCAGAGGTGCAATTTAGGCTACAGCATGGGGTACACCACAATGCCGTAGGGATGCCGTTAGTTCAACGCAGAAGCAAACCAGCTAAAACCTCAAAGGCTTAAACCTCAAAGAACATCAAAAAGTGTTAGACCACTCAACAGGTCCTAAACCCAACAGTGACATAGCTTACAAAGTTGTTCTGAACATGTCAGGAAACAGCTGCAGCAGATGCAGAGCAACATCAACATTGATTTGAAGTTGTGTTTCTGTCAACTTGGTGAATGAAATCCTCTCACCACCTTATCTGGCAGCTGAAGTCCCCACAATGTTCACAAGCTCATCACTTTGTATATCTCATGTTTGGTTCTGGATACGTATCGCTCACTGGATTTATAAACATGCTGCTGCTGCTGCTGCTGGAAACAATACGGCTGAGACCAGTGACGTGGACTTCTGAAGTCGCAGTCATAAAAACAAAACAATAGCTGAAAGAGGCTAAAATGCTCCATAGAGCTGAGAAGAACTGTGAAGTTTGGTGATAATTTTATTTGGGCTTATCACTACAAGTGAGCCCTTTAACTTAACACAGTGTTAGCAAACACAGACAGAAAATGACTGTTTACAAACAAAGACTTCACTTCAGTTAATTTGATGCAGCCTGCAGGACCTGCACCTGAGGCCTTTGGCATGTGTTACGATATGTAACCCCGGTGCTTGCAACTTAATTGCATAGCAATGAGAAGGATTTTGAGTGCATGATTTGACCTTTTGCTCCATTTCAATGGTAATGCTCAAAGCGGAGTTTTGTGTTTGACCACAAGAAAAAAAATTCCTCCTATCTGATCACAGCCTTTCACTGTTGGACACCACAAATGCCACATAGTTAGAACAAACAAGTTTTTGGTCAAACAACAGTAAACACAACTGGTCTCATTTTTACATGGTACAGTTACATGATGGTGAGTTTTCACAGTTGACTGTGAGTTTTAATCTCAAAGAAATGGTTACACAGTCAGATGGGATTCTGGAAAAGATTTGCAGATAAACTGCAGAGGATGTATGTGGTGGATCTTCAGCCTCCTCTTCATCAAATACGTTGCTCCTTACTGGTTAGCCTCCATCCCAGAGGCAGTAAAATATCATCAGGGGAGCGAATAAGGAGGACACCTTACCATTGATGAAACTTAAGCCGTCCCGCAGCCCCTTGGCCTCCATAGCTATCCAATGACCTCCTGTCTCTTCTAGAGGAGGGAGTTCTGACGGAGGGGAGGGGTACGGTTTTTCAGTTACTGTGTGCGCCCAGCGGGGGGCTAAATCTGGGTCTGGAGCAGCTGGGTTTATTATGGCTCAGACTTGGCCCAGTTTGCACCCGGAGTTGGCATAAGTTTGGCCCAGATTCAGCCCAGATTTGGCCCGGAACAACACCATAATGTGCATGTGTCCAAGCTGGCTGGCTAAAGAGTGCAGGACTTATAGAGGGAGTGTGGTGGGTGGAGGGGGTGTTACATGAGGACCTATGCATGACCAGCTGGGGTGCAAGTCTCAATAAAGGAATAAGTACAGGAGCTAGGTGGGGTCAAGGGTCATGGGGAAAAAAGATTGTACCTTATAGATTATATCTCATTTTTTTGATGAAGGCAGAAAATACCTGATGAATACTCCTTTTTTTAAATTCAAGTCGTTTTACTTTATTTGTCAATCATGGACTTCATTAGAAAGTTTTCTGAGTCCATCAGGTGTTTTAAGCCCAAGTGCTTTCTCTATTAGCAGTTTGTATTACAGCCATGATGATGAACTGCACTGGTGTAATGATCAGGAGGACACAACTGTTTATCTGAAACATGCAGTAAGTGTAAGGGTGTGTGAGATTTTTTTTGCAAAAATGTTTCTACGTTTAAAGTACATTTAAATTCCATGTATGCTAATGAATGATAATGATATCAAGCCACATGTTACCTTGATGACTTAAATGAGCTGCTACATGCCCTTTTACAAAACACTAACTCACTATTAACGGCTCATGAACCTATAAGCAATGTGTTAGAATGGTGGATCCCAGTCCTTGGTCCAGAGATACAGCGAAGCCTGTGCACCGTTCTCACCCTGCATCAACACCAATAACTCAGCTCAAATGTGAAGAGCTGAATCATGCGGTGAAGCAGGGCAGTAATTACATGGTACTGCTGTACGTGATACTGTCGGAGCAAAGAAGGGAACCACAGTATTAGAATGATGTTTCTATTGCAGCCGTAGCTTCAGCACCAACAGCCTCTAGTTTTCTCCATGACTATTCACAGCATCAGACCTGGGACAATAAGAGCGAGTATGTGAAGCTTTAACCTGCCGAGAGGACCAGATGGATAAGATTTGAAATTTTGAGACATAAACCTCATTAAAAACATTTTCCAGGATAGTTTGGGTTTAGTACAACCTTGGTCTGGAGCTGCACAACTGATGGAGTATCAATGGCGATCACCTTTTTGGCTTCCTGTGAGTAAATGCATATGTTTAAGAGCAATATTGACTGTTCATCGAAAACTCTGCTGCTTATCAAATCAACTTCCTAAACAAACAGCCAGCCACCAGGGGGCAATCGAGATATTTAGTCTTAACTTTTAGGGTTGTCCCGCTGCCTACGCAGCTTGCAGCTGAGTGCAGGGACTTGAAATATGTGTCTCTGCCGCAAAGCAACACAACTAACTCGTTCAACCACCTGAAGAAGAAAAAAAAAAAATTAAATAAACAAAAAAGACTGTTTCTTACCGAGACGTGGGAACACAGCTGTATCTCTGAAAAGAAGTGTGATTGGGAAAGGAACACTAGCAATAAGACAATCATGCAGGTAACCCAGTATTGTTTTTCACTTTAACCAAAAAGCATTTTTTGTCCTGTTTGTCTGACTGCTCATGTTCCTTGCCCCGTCAGACTTCACTGTAGAGTAGTCAAGACCCAAGTTGTAATAAACAGCAAGTATCCTTTTAAAACAGTGAGGTTTTGAAAGATCTTTGATGAAGTTATTTGATGAGAACAAAGACAAAAATAATCATTCATGTGTCCACCTAGTAGCTCACTGGTCCCTGCACAATAACACATAGGACACACTATAATGACCGACAGTAGGAAAAGTAGAGATTGTTTCAACAAAACGAAAGCATATGGAACATGATCTTTTCCCTTTGGTGGGGGTGGATCAGTGTTTAGATTTAAGTGTGTAATGTTAAACACACACTTGTTAGTGTCAAAACTACCAATACCTACAAAAAGTGAAAAAGAAATTTGTAGTCTTGTGGCTTAGTGTAGTAATTTACAGTGAAAGTAGCCTTTTCCACAAATGAGTTTTAATTAGAGCTTAACTAATGTTGGATTTTTGTAGTTGAAACAAACATCGATGCGTTTTAAATTAAGGGTAAATAATGTGATTATAACAGATGCGCTGATATTTACTTTTTACACAAACATTTTGATAAGGATTTGTGGTGTGTGTGTCTAAGACATGCACAGACTCAACATTTTGCAGTTTCAAGTTTTCAACAAACCTCAGTGCTCTCTGTATTGGTGACACTTTCAAAAAAAAAAAAAAAATCCCACAAACTGCATATTTGGGATTTTTCTACCAGCCTTTCTCATTACTTACTGGTAACATACAAAACACTTTCAATTAGTCTTTGATAAATGAAAACAAGCTGATAACAGCAGCCCTGCTCTTATTTGGTAAGGCATACAAGAACAAAAATGTAGCTTTTTTCACAGCCAAGATACAGCTAGTGAGCTACATTGAGCATAGCTGATGTACAATGGCACGCTGATGCAGTGACTGGATTAGTGGATGTTTTCTGGAATTATATGCGAGAATATGCCTCAGTCCATTTGAATGCTACCATAACAAATATAATTCATGGGCAGTATTAAATCTACTGTGCATTATCCAAGTAATATCTCATTTAAGAGTAACACTATGACATCAGTTACATGTAACCTTTAAAATATAGAACTTGAAATAATATACCATAATTGCCTCTATAATCTTTTTAGTAAAGTAAGGCCTCTAACTTTGTTCGTATACGTGTTAGCAAAAAGCACTGGGGCCAACATTCTACTGAGAACACATGAATGATTGTGGTGTCTGTGTTCCTTGGCAATTTTAAAATATAATATGTTCACATTTTTCCTATGTCCATGTTCTCATTGTTTTTAATCCTTCCAAAAGGAGATGTATTTCACAGTTTAGAGAAGCCCAAGTCTGATTAGAGCATTGGTTTGACCATCAGCCTAATGATGAGACAGCACAGCAACAGAAAAGTGGAGGGAAAGTAGGGATGGAGAGGTCGGGGGACACTTTGAGGAGGAGGAATAGGGGAGAAAATGTGGTTGAAATAAAGTGAAAGATGGTTTGGTTTACCAAAAATGCCCTCTGTCAGTCATGGAAAAGAATAGACAAGGAAAAAAGAAAAAAAGAGAGAAAAGAAAGAATGAAAAAGTGAAAGACTGATAAATGGTCAACCACAGAGCAACAAAAGTATATTACTTTAAATAAAGATATATACATTTATCATCTTTCAGAGGACTTCTAAACAAATACAGCAGAGTGATAAACTAACACACTAATAAGATCGACATCAGATCATAGTGGCGAATAGTGAAAGAGGGGCAGTCTCGCATGTTGGTTGGGGCAGTCAGTGCCTGCAGCCATACTGAAAAAACATAACCCATAATACACTGTGTGTCGTCACATTTTCCAGAATCCCTCCCAGGGTACAGACCAACACTACCGAACGGACTGTGTGCGTGTGAGTTTGTTTGTGTCGAGGGGAAGACAACTGGGTGTACAAGATAACAATGTAAAAACTGCCAGGTAACTTCAGGCTTGTCAAAATGTAACAACATCTTAAAACATGTTGCTTTCATTTATTTCTCAAATGCAGGACACATTTTCTTTGTACAGTCCTAATCAAAACTAACCCTCTTTTCACACATACAGACTTAGAAATAGGAGAAAAAACAAGCAGCCAGTCCAGTCATTGCAAACTAGGTGCCACCCACTGAGACTCAAAACCCTCAAAAAGGTGTTAAGCAGGACGATGTGCAAATGTCCCCTGACAGGTGGAAGAAATAAACGACTGCGCTCATTTATGATTCCCTCTAGAAATAGAAGAAGGTCATTTCTATAAATTAACTTCATTTAAAACTTAAAAAAAAAAAGCTCATAGTCATGGTCAACAACTTCTGCTTTGTCTAAAAGTAGAACTTCAACACACTACTTTGACTTGGACAAAAAACAGAAAGAACAAAAATAAAGAGGGAAAAAGGCAGCATGACTAGTCCAAGTTGTTATTGCAATAACAAGGGCAAGATCACTTACTGGCTTATCAGTGAAATCATCTATTTTAAGACTAATCGCATAAATCTCCAGATGGTGTATTATGATCAGATTGTGTTAAGTGGCAGTTAAATACGTTTTTTTTACTGAAAAGTTTGCATTTTTACATCAAGTCATTTCCGATCCAAAAATACATTTTGACAAGAAGTTTATTACCTGGGAGTTAAATACATTTAGTGGATACAGGGGGTCACTGTGGAAAACATGCACTATGTCCCACACACTCACAATTATCATGCTTCCTTCATCATGATAAAACTCTGACTGCTGAACATTGTCAAAAACATAAACCCTAAACACCCTCTATTTCTCATGGGTCATCGTTTGACTGAGGTGCAATGACGAACTGTCTATCAAATGTCTTTTATGACAAACTGACCAAAAACACCAAAACAAAACAATATACACAAATGCTTAACCACTGCCTCTTATGAAATCTGAACTTCGTAAGGGGCAAGTGAAGTGTTCATTTTTTAGTCTCCTGCAGTTCGGCCACAAAGTGGAAGCTGTGTCCACCTTTTCTAGCAGTGGACCTGTGTGAACCTACCTTCTGCCACTCCCCATGGGTACTGGCGACCTCTGACTTTCTTGCCGTTCACCTCAATGACCACGTTGCTGCCCACCACTGCCAGCGGCATCTTCTCCTGGAATATGGAGAGACCAACAACTTTCTTTTTATTGTGTAAGAACTACTGCCTCCAGCTTTCTCTGGATGGATGGCTGCTAAATCCCGTTTGAAAGACTGTTCTTCTATGTTGAATTGATCACTTCCTGCAGCAACATGACATCAGTTTCATTTGGGTTTATGGATCTAGTGGGACTTGTGATACTACTCCCATGCACCTGGGTTCCCTTCAACTGCATGTGAGACATTGTGGACAGTAATTTTAGACTTGATAAGCAAATAAATTCTGTTCTGAAATCCAGTTTTTATCATCTCAGGCTTTGAAGCTAAAATTAAGCTCATTTTATCTTTTAAGGATGTTGAGCCAATGATACATGCTTTTATCTCAACTTGTCTGAACTACTGTAATGCACTCTGTGCTGCCATTACCCAGGTCTCCCTGGCCTGCTTACAGTTAGTCCAAAACACAGCTGCTCACCTTTTAACAGGAAGTGGCAAGCGGGAACACATTACCCCCATTCTGGCCTCCCTACACTAGCTTCCTGTCCGTTTTAGAATTAATTTTAAGGTTTTATTGTTTATTTTTGAAGTGCTAAATGGGATGGCCCTACAGTACATCTCGGACCTCTTACATGTTTAAACCCCCTCAAGTTCATTGAGGTCCACTGATCAACTGTGTCTTGTCATCCTGAATACTAGGCTAAAAACCAGGGCAACCACATCTTTTCAGTAGCAGCCCCTAAATTATGGCACGACCTTCTCCCCCCATGTTAAAATGGCTCCCATACTTGAAACTTTGAAATTTCGTCTTAGGTCCTATTTTTAGTCCTTGGTTTTAATCCAGCATGAGAGTGGTGTGGTGTCTGTTTGTCTTTTGTTTTTAAACTACTGTGTTTTTGTATGTATTCTTTATTTATTTATTTATATCTGTGCAGCACCTTGGTAACCTTGCTGTTTTTTTCACATGTGCCATATAAATAAAGCAGATTGGACTGTGAAAGTTTACCAGAGTTAACTGATTACTAACTGCACCGCCACATTTCATTGTTTTGGATGCTGCACAGTCACTCATAGCCTCAGTAGACATCAACATGATCTGAAAGTTCTTCCTAAGCTTGTTTATAAAGCCGATGAGGAGTTCTGTGATTAGGCTGTGAGGCATAGAGGAATAGTATAGAGGCAGGGGCAGACTATGTGGTCTGTTACCTTGATCTTTCTGATGAGTTTGTTGTCCTCATCGTCCTCTGTGTCGGGGAATTCATAAATTTTGATTTTATGCTCCTGTATCTCTTTCATGATCTGAGAAAGGAAGAAAGAAATCACATTAAAGGTAACAATTCAACACTTTAGAGCCTCATATGAAGTGGATTTAAATTTCTCTAAAAGGAATAACTTGACATTTTATGCTTATTCATAATCATTTGTTCATTCACAGCAGTGACACTGATCCTACCAAAGTCACACCCACACACACACAAACACACACAAATACCTGTTTTTTAAAAAGCTGGCACTCCTCTGGGGTCAGGGTGTCGGCTTTGGCAATAAGAGGGATGACGTTGACTTTGTCATGGAGCCTCTTCATGAATTCGATGTCCAGCGGCTTCAGACTGAAAGAAAATTAGATATAAATAATCAGCAATCAATTTTAACAGAAAAGCTCACAGCTAAAACTACTAGTACACTTTTACTTTAAGATTTTAATATTTGTGTCTTTTGGGAATGTACCCCATCTCTCTGTCAACAAGTGCAGGGTTAGTCTGTGCCCTTCTCACCCCTGAACAGGACAAGCTCTAACAGGATTGATTAGTAATGCGTCATTGAGTTGACACTTTCATGTGGATCAGCAGCCCTGTTAGGCATGGCGACACATCCTGTAAATAAAAAATGAAGCTGAAAAAGCCAAAACAAACCAAAAAATCCCCAGACACAGTGAGGTTCCTCAGTGCATGGCTTTTAAGAGTAAATGCAGATCAGAGGGTCACCAGCAGAGGGCCAACTAAAACTGTATTCGGCCATTAGACAAACACGAAGACCAAATAAAGCCTGATCAGCGTGATAACTTTTTTGTCTAACGTGTTTTTCTTCTGTGATGACAAACGACAGCTTTGTGTTGCCGGGCGGGTGAGGGAATGTTTCTGTAATACCCCCCCAGGCTCTTCATCTCTGTCAGATTAACAGTTGGGACTTGTAGTAAGTTGTTTCCTCAGAATCAGAGAGTCTTGGTCCTGCATCAACACAACCAATGTGGAGAGTGAGTATATAATGTGTAATGGGATAAAAATTATGCAAAAATATAACTTTCCCACAACTGCTGTGGCTCTGGAGATTGGTTGTCAGCGGGGGTTGGTGGTTTGATCCACAGCTCTATATAAATACAGCCATTAAATATTTAAATGGTTTTATACTTCTATCCAGTTGTGCCCATTATTTTTACTTATGTGTATTCAAACGACGCATGCTATATGCAGACATGGTGCGGTGTATGATTTGTCTGAGTTTAACAACTGTGAGCAACAGGAATGTAAAAGGACTCATCCCAGGAATGCAGAAACACAAAGAGGGCAACAAAACAGCTGTTGAGGGCTTCATAAGTTCAAAGAGTGACACAAAGGCAGATAGTGTGTCTGAACTACTTGATGAGAACGGGGTCAGGTTGGTGTTTAATGCAGCATCACGCAGTCCTGCAGTGAAAATGGTACTCTATAAAACAGCAGTCCGAGTGTCTGGTCAAAGTAGAATGACACTTGAGAACTGCAGGAGACTCTGGCTGTCAAGGCACTTGTGCTATTCCTTTCAGAGTTAAGGTTATTTTGTTTATTGTCCTCAGAGAGGAAATTCTTTTTTACAGTTTGGTGCAGGCAAATCATAAATCATCTCTACACACCGACTGTGATTTGCCAAACTAGCAGCAGTAACAGCTGAAGAGACTCACTGTTGGAACTTTCCTTCTTTCTCCCTCTGGTGTCTTGGGTTATAAAACATCACAGACAGGCAAAACTCAGAAACATGCACATGCAGTTCATTTCTAATGCAGGATTTATAGGATTTTAACTTTTAATAGCCACATGTGACTTTAGAAGCAACAGCAAGCAAGCTGCAATTATACAGCTGTTGCAGAATATTAGAAATAAACATTCTGCTTAGAAACTACAGTGTGTCCTGGAAAATTCTTGTAGAGTGACAGGAAAAAGCACAATTACCTGACTGACCCAGAGAAGTGTACGATCGCCCCAGTATGTATAACTTTTCAGTATTTAGCCTCAATTTATTTCAGCAATCCTGGAACACAATTGTGGTGCGCCAGAGCCATTTGTTGAAATTTATGCGCTATGGAGCAAGGTCTAGATATGCAAGATGACCAATAGACAGACGGTTCATATATCCAGAAGACACCAACCCACCCAGAGATTTGTGTCTCTTTTAAAAACCTGGCTCTTTTTATGCCCCCATTAGCTAATTATACGTGACAATATATACACAAGATTTGTTAATGAAACTGTTTAAAGCATCATCATGTGTTTTTATATTTGGCACACAGTCTCTGGGCTCCCACTACCCTTTTTTTAAACAGAGAAGTTAAGTAGACTGTCTTCAAGCTTCAGAGTCTTGGAGCTATTTTAGCCCTAAACTAAAGTGGTGCACAAACAGGCCAGCCGACTAATTAAATGGCTGAAATCCC
>JAQFJA010000023.1:5944886-5955444 GCA_029874485.1 Naso brachycentron
TATAAATACATTTTCTATGTCTTCAGTGTTGCTCCTATTTTTGTTCCTGGCTAAATGTGGAATAGATGCAGCAAGAAGATATTTTAGACAGATTTAAAGTGGAAAACGGTTCTGCTTCCTGATATCAGCGACAGTGATCAGTTTCTGGTATCAGCCTGACAGAAGCAAAAAGCAGCATCACAAAGGAAAACTGGCAAAGGCAAAGACAGAGGCTTCTTGGCTCATGAAGGGAAAGCAATGTTTTTACACACTTTCTAGCTGTTGCTATCAAAAGTTTTGCACATTAATAAGTCATTCCTGCAGATTTTTTTTAATAATTCAGGGATGATTTCTGTCTACAGTATGTGGATCATATTTAGCCATCACTAAGTCTGAGAGGATGATGGATTTTGGATTATGGTGCTGGTGCTGCAGCTATACTGAGAAACCGGAAATATTTTAGAAATGCAAACAAACACACACACACACGCACGCACACACACGCACGCACACACACACGCACCCAGAGAGAGAGAGCATCCAAGGCAGTGCAGGATGAGAGAAGACAGAGTGTATTTGTCTGAGATGAGAGGCCTGCCTCTGTGAGCTGATGCAAGCCTCCACTCTGATTGGTTGATTCAGTGATGGAGAGCAGAACTCTACTGAGCATGAGCAGAACTGGGTTATATAACATTTGTGGGTCAAAAACACTGGCTGGAACAGACACACGCACAGACAAACGCATACAAGCACACACGCACGCACACACGCACGTACACACACACACACACACATGCACGCACGCACACGCACACACACTTTGCCTCAGCTTCAGCCTGTAGAGCTGTCAGGAGATAGGATGCTAGATGGAAAGGTGGAAATTACTTGGGCCCAACCAGTATATTGGTCTGCTGGTATTATTGGCCGATATTAGCATATCACAGATATATCGGTATCGGTGTAGCCAAAAATTGGGTTTTCATCTAATTCTTCACGCTGCTCTAATTGATTCACTGACTGGCACAGCACTGTCACTGGCACCAGGAGTGATGAATGCTGGTTAGTGTTCATGAATAACACCTTTGAATACAAATTGAGAGGCAGCGAGGGAGCATCTTGACCAGAACAAAACCATCCTCCCACTTGCCAACTGCTGCTTTTAAAATGCTGTCTTAAGAATAACTTAGTTTACATCAGTAAAAGTATCACGCTGTATGACATTATGAATATGGAAGAAACTTAAAGGTGATATTACCAATATTTTCACATCTTATTACGCTGCTACTATCTCACACAGACCTACCCGTGTCCAGAGGGTGCAATGAAGTATAGGCAGCAGTGGACTCTGTTGTCTGGCATAGATCTGCGGTTCACCCTCGACTCTGCATTGAGAAAGTCTTCACACTTGCTGTCAATGTAGTTAATTACTGGCTGCCAACTGAGAAGATGAAGAAAACACATCAGACAGAGGAGAGAAGGGATAATTAAGTTAATAAAGAACATATGATCATTTGCTAAGATGTAACGATTTTCATCTGGTTTGATAAAAGATTCCTCACCAGTTGCTGTTGTCCACTGCATCTCCAAACCCCGGTGTATCGACAATGGTGAGTGTCAGCTGGACCCCTCCCTCTTTAATCAGCACTTTTGACTGCTCCACCTATACAACAACATTCACAGCATTTAGTTCATTACTGATCTGAATCAAAACCTACGCCTCTCATCTATATTCTTATAAATGCAGTGTTCTGATAATGTGTGATAACTGTGTGGATTTAGCACACTGAAAATATAATTCAGAATGCAATTAGGGACCATTAATATTCCCTCACACACTGGCCTATGTGTTTAATTATGTGACACTTTCCTCTCCCACTCAGGGCACTGATGACACATCATCACACTGCCAAGTCCACCCACACAGCCTGCTGGGAGATTGCATGTTTGGTTGTATGTAAGAGGAATATTGAACTTTTTACATACTTTAAGCAGCAAATATTTGGAATGATGATGGTGTCAACAGCAGCTGCAAACAAAATGTTGTCATGACTGGGAGGTAACTGCAAGGTCAGGTGGTATATTCAAGCTGAAATAGGATGTTATGTTGTTCTTCAAAGCATCTACTGGTTGATTTTCGTAGTTTACTTGGTTTTCCGAGAAGCAATGTCTTCAAATGCATTAAATATTTTCAATACCAATGAAAAACTACGAAACTGGGACAGATAATATAAAGAATAGGGTCCGACCAATGTGGGATTTCTAAGGCCGATCCTGTACTGATATCAAGGAGTAAGAATATCCCATATCTGATATCTTGGCCAATATTATATATAAAATATCAACAAGTTTGGTTATCAATAATAATATAACCCAGAAACGGCTGTTTGTTTGTTTTGGGAAGCAGTTGTAAGAGCAACTCACTAGTGCAAACTTTTTTGCTGGCCTTTCAAACAGTTTTGATATCAGAGAACATAAAAGTCAATCCCGATTTATTTGCAACGGCCAATATCGGCTGATAATATTGGCAAACCGAGTCAGTGTCAAGAACTTGTTTTTTGTGACAGTTGGCCTTAACTTTGCAATCGTCTGCTTAAAGTGAGACTGCTACCTTTCCATGTGCTACTCAGAACTATTCAGTGTATTCGATGTGTTAGAAAAAGTTAAAAGCCGGTCCTGCTGACTTCTCTGTCTCTAGTGTTGCAGAATGCTTTATGAGGCACACAATGCTAAAGAAAGCCAAGATGTTCAAGAAGTCAGAACATATTTTTGTTACCAAAATAACTGTTTTAATTCAGCATGTGGCTTTACTTGGAAAAAAAAAAAAGAACTAAAAAAAAAAGCAGACAAACAAAACTATTTAATCTCACTCTTCAGTCACATATATTCACATTCCGTCCCACAGATCCATCATTTCCTGCAGCTCGTACGCTGTTCCCTCGCTTCGCCGCATACTTTCACAAGGCCATCTAGTTATTTTAGGATCACCCCTTTAACTCAAACTACAGCCCTCTTGCTCTAACACAAACATTCTTCAGCTTCCACAAACCTTCAGATAATCAGTCTCACTTAACAGCGGAACATATATGTCTGCACTGCAGTCATTTGACATATTTAAGCATATATGTGCATCCAGCGTGTCCTAAAAGGTGTGCTTGTATTGTTGGTGTGTGTAACATGTCAGCCATCTCCAAACCCAATCTGTTATTTCCACCCTTTTTGTGAAGGAAAACAGATTGGGAGAAAACCTCAAAAATGTCGTCAGTCTCAACACTATCATTTAAAAGAAATCTGATCTGGGGCAATGCGAGTGAGCGACAAAGCATGAGAGAGTGTTCTGGAATATAAATACTCTGACCCCGTCTCTCCCCCTCAGCCTCAGACCACAGCGCCCATGGCAAACACTCTTACACAGACTAACTGCTACTTGCAGGCGAGCATGTATGTCCATGTTGCACTCTTGGGGTTCACATGAGGTTTGACTTGAGCATCGGACCGAAATGGACGTCTTCAGTCTCGCCAAAACAGAGTAAATTTAGCTGGTGCATATACTAGGACACAACAGAGCTGCTGTGATGTGGAGATAGAGATGCAATGAGAGCGCCTCATTTGTTCCTGCAACACACAATTTAGATTCACAGGGTAAAGATGCAACATCTGAAATAACAAACTAGACGTGAAAACACAGGACTTTCACTGCACAGCAGCACCAAATAACCATTTAGGACTTGCTGCTGGAGGATAATTTATGTCTTGCAGAAATTCAAAGGATGTTAGTTAAAAAAAAAACATCACAACTACATTTTTAAGAATGTCCGTACTGCACTTTGACTAAATGATTAATTAATGTTCTGTGCCCGAAAAGTCTGTAGAACCTGATATAGGTAAATTACTAACACCAAAATCATGTTTTTTTTAAATATCTGATTTGATTTTTTTTCTACAATATCTTTTAAAAAAAAAGAACAAAAACCTTTAAATACCTACATTTTGGTCCTATTTATTTTAGCTGTGTTTGTGCTGTTGACTCTGCTGAGTTTATTAATATTCCTCCAGCAAAATGTAGATTTGTTGCATCACTGAACTCAGAGGGTCGGTCAAAATAAGAATGCCAACTTACTTACTACTACTTGCTGCTACTTAGCTCTGTTTTAGCAACACCACAGTAACAAGAACAATCATGTTCATTCTTGTCTTGCCTCTTTTTAACGGTACATCGCTCCTCGGCCACTGACTTCAGTTTCTGTCTGGGAATTGTTTTTTTTTTCTGCTTGTGATGGTGATAGAGGGTGTGCAATAATATTGCTTACCACGCTATCGTGCCACCCTGAGTCACCACAGTTGAATTTTTCTTCATCGCGACAGCCCTATCCGGAGGGTTTATGCTCTGATAAACTATGAAGTCGATGCTTCTCTTTCAGGGGAATCATCATGCGGAAATGACAATAACAATGTCATTCAAAACCAGATGTTGATGTAGGCCCACAGAGGACTGCTTCTTCATCCCTATCACTGCATGTAACAGCTTTATTCGTTTATGATATTACAGAGAGGCCTCTGTGGTATTGTAGTGGGAATTTCCACCACAGCACTTAAGAAAAGGAGGAAAAATTTGGCTGCACGTATCATCCTTCTGCTATGGGAGGAAAAAACACAGGCTTGTTTTTGGAAGGCACAAAGACCTGGATGCAGTCACGTTGGTGTCCTTGCAAAGTGCTATTGAAAGGAATTTTTTTCATAAAACATCGACATATAGGCCCCAAAGCCCCAGTTTCAAAATGGCAAAATGCCTGCAAAATAAAATGTACCAGCTGCTACCTTGTTTAAATTAATACTGTTAGCTACCAGGTGAGGGTAACCTGCAATTTTCAGCATATAGGTTGCTAGCTAGGAGCTTGTTTATGTTGTTTTTTAGTTGCAATGGGAATTCTGAAAGCGCTAACACACAGAAAGCAAACGGGGAGGACACTGAGGACTGAAGTAGTTGCTTAATGGCAGGCTTATACAGTCTATATCCAGTGAGGCAAACTAGTGGGAGCCAATTCCTGTTGTACAGTGATTTGCAATGTGTTTCAAGTATGTGTTTGTGTGGGAACAGTGTTCATGAATAGGCAAACAATTTATAACTCAAGTGAAGAGAGGATGATTTTTTTAAGCTTTTTAGCTATGAGTGTAAGAGAGGGGAGAGCGGGTGGGTGTTACATTTCATGGAAACATTCTTGCCCCGTTACTGACCCTTTCAAGCCCCAGGGGAAGTACAGGGACTCTCACCCAAATCCTTGTTTTTCTTTGTCTCTCCCCCGTCACCTCTTACTAACCCATCATTGACTCAGACCTCAGATGGACCTTCAGTTTTGGGCAGCATTCAGAAGTTGCACTAAGTGCTGGCAAGTTTACGCTGTGGTGTGGGATTGTTGGACATTTTGCAAATGCAAATTAATATCTGTATACTCCCTCATACAAAGGTAGCTGAACTCTGCTCTGTTTGATCGGACAACCAGCTGATTGGTCACTGCAGCATGACATTGAGTTGGGTTTTTCCAAAAGTTGACTCTGCTTCAAGTTTCTGAGGCAGGTCCACTGTGTTTTTCTTGTCATCGCCTGCGGTCTACACTTCCACAGCTTAAACAGACTACTCTCATTGAAATCAATTGAAAAACGGGTGTTTTTGCCACAACACCTGATTTAGTGCGAATACGGCCTTACCCTGCTTCCTCCAACACCACACTGTTCTCTGTCCCCTTTTCTCTTGCTACATGCATCCTTTGTTGTTTCTCCTGGCTGCATCACTCCTTTGTCCATAATCCTTCTATTCCGCTTTGTACAAGCTGGACTCCCTATCTTCTTCTTTTCCCTCCTCCTTGCCTTTACCCAAACCCTCCAGTCCTCTGTCCCCCACTGCTAATCCAGATGTAGCCTCACCCCTCCTCCTCCTCAGTTTGTCATGACCATAAAAGGACAAGCCTTGGGGCCTTGCTGTTTCGTTCTTAGTTCTTCCATACTTGTTTCTCACTCTCCTTTTCCACTTCTGCTCCATCTTTCTCTCTTCCTCCTCTGCACAATCCTCCATCTCTTCCTCCCACACTCCTGCCTACAAAGCTTAGATCTGTAGTCAGTCTGATTGATTGTTTTCCAACCAGGGAGAATAGCAGTATATGAACACAACACTAAACCTAATTGAACTGCTACGAATTTGTTGGCTCATTTTAATCTAACTTAGCTCCTTAATCTGTATGTGCTGTTTTTTCATTACTTTTGATTTCTACAGCTGTTATTTATGAATCTATTTGGAGGACGTAGGTGAGATAGAAGTCCTAAAGGCCCTTTCAGACACAATGTGATTTGAGCTGCATGCGCCGCTGGTTTCAGCACACTCATGACGTGAGTGCCGCTTTGGGCTGCACGTGCTAGAAACAGCTGAAGCTGTTGTGGCACAGTGGAAGCTATTTTAAATAGAGGTTTTCAGAGCTAATTGGTGCAGTTTTATTGTGTAGGAGGGCCTTGGGGCAACTTTTTTTCCTTAAATTAATGGCTTAAAAATCATTGTCATGGTGCACAGACTTGTAAATGGTGTCTCTGTGTCAGTCACTCTGCACCCAGGTCAGCAGCAACTACACTATATAACTTGGGGTAATGGGTGTGCCCGCCTTAACTCCTATACACAGAAACATGCACTTGCTTGTATTTGGCTGTGTTGGCAAAAATGTAGACATCCTTGTTTTTGATGTATTTGTCTAGGAAGACGTTTATCCAAGGAGCTTCATCAGTTCGTACGAACTGATGAGACGAATCGGTGAGACCAATGCATACAAGTCCAGTTGCCTATGATTCAATTTGCCCAGAGAGAACAATGACCTGGATGAATGAGAATATCCATAGACGTGCAACCGTTGAGTAACTCTGACTGCCACTTCAAGACTCAAGTTTTCAAGACATAACACAGTTACGACAAGTTTGTACTTTGCATGTACATTACAACTGACAATTTCCTTACAAAAACCTGGGATTTGTATTCACTGCAATGGAACTGCCCTAAGAAACTGTGGGAGTCGCCAAATCACACTAAATACTATTTTCTACATAATGCTGATTTGATGTGTCTGGTGTATAATACAGTATATTAACATTTGACCAACTTACAGCTCAAGCTTTATTGTGCCACAAGAACTAAATTTGAAAAATCAGGTGTGAAGCCAAATAAGTGTAATCAGACTCAAAGTTATATTACTTCACCTGCACAGTCTTCTTAATGCGCTGGGAGGGCCCAGGGTAGTCCTTGGAGTACAGGTCAGTCAGGAAAAGAGAGTTGATGAGTGTCGATTTTCCAAGACCAGATTCACCTGAGGACACACACATTGAACAAATGTTAATATACAAAATAGATTAAGTTAGAAGTGAAGGCTGTTTCCCTGCTTTATTTGACATGGGAGGATCACTTGACAGAAAATGGAAAAAACAGCCTGCTCGATGCATGCTTTGTGCATGCATATGCTCAACTACATGCAGACACACTGCATTAAATATCACACACAAAGGCATGTGCATGCACTGCATACACACACACACACAGCCTTCAGGGACAAGGCTGGAGCAGGAAAATAAAGTAGATTCATTGTCGTGAGGGAGAAGGTCAGGAGCTTGTCTGCCAGCAAGAAAAGCTTTCAGATAGAGGGGATAAAACATTTCCTCTTCACCTCTTGCTCCTTCTCTCCCTCACCACCATCAGCATTCATCCAGTTTTCTTCTGTTCCCTTTTCTAAAGGCTTCCCTTAGCCTTACATATAAATCTTCAAATTTCTGTCCTTGCCGTGCCAACTTTCCATTCTCTGCCTCCTTACTGATGTCAGGGGCAGCAGTCACACAAACACACCTTTAACATTTACTTGACAAAGAGCACGCCCAGCCCAAACATACACATTGCATGTACTATCACAAACACAAAGCTGTGATTGATGACTGAGCATCTGGCTCGTGTCTCCTGAAAGACAGTGGTTGGAGGGAAGAATGGCTACTTCTGCTAGCAAGACCTTTGACGGTTACTGCTCCACAATCATGCTGCTCTTCGGCCTTTGGAAAACTGAGGCCGCTACTGCCTCAGCAATTCTGGACCAAACATCAACCCCGGGTGGTACACAGTAGTTTGAGGAGGCTTATTGTGTATTTTTTTAAAAATTCATGTCATCACTTAAGCTCAGTTACCATCCCCGCTGACAGGATACCTCATGAATCAACCTTCCTTCCCTTCACTGACTTGACTTTTTCTTGAGCAGCTTGATCCAAAAAATAAAGGTCCTGCTTTTAAATTACAATTATATTCCTGAAATGTATCTGAACAGATCACCTTTAGAGAAGATGTACTTGCAATGCACATTAGTCCTACAGCCTTATGTTTATTTTCCTCATTAACAATCTTAAGCACAATACAAACGCTTGCAGAGAGCACACAAACCCCTTAAAATCAGCTTGAAATTGTTTAATCATCAGCTTATTTATGATAATAATAATAGTAATAATAAAATAATAAATAACATTTGTGACTGCTGATGTGGCCTGTGGCCTCATTTGTTATTCAAAATGGTAAAAGGGATGGTCAACCTCAGCTAAAACTGAAAAGGTGCTTCCTAAACATTTTGTCCATTTCTGATGAGAAAGAGATGAGAGCACAGAAATAAGTTCCTGTCAGCTTTGTAAAGTTAGCAAAATTAATTGTTAGAAGGGTAACATTCAGTCGGAAGTGTAAAGATTTGGTTGCCTTATTGCTGACTTTTAGCTGATACAATCATTTAAAGTTTACATAGTTCAGCACAGTACATCTCTCCTTTCTTCCTCCACTATTTTGCATTCATTCTCTGGATACAAACATTTCTTTTCTTATTCACTCCTTTAAAATCAGCCACCTACAGGGGGTGAACATCTGCAAAGAAAAAAGGTTTCATTCATACTTTTCACATACGACATCTGTGTATTCAATCAGGCCATGTCAGCCTGGTGCGAAGCCCCAGTGCGCTCCATTCTTTACCCCTTCTTAACCCCTTCGTCTGCTCCCTGTGTGTGTTTGCTTAGTTATGGATGATATTCTGTCCCGTGTGAGTTATGAACACACATCTTCTCAGTGTCTCCTGAAACTTCCACAGCCCACTGACTTATACATTTGATGGATTGTTTGGAGTCTGGGGTCAAGCACGTGCATACACATGAACACACAAAGACCATTTCATGACGAGATAGCACAGATGTATGAAACCCCCCTTCTTCTCCTCGGCGCTGGGTAAATCTGTCATGCCCCCAGCACTACAAAGGGGGAAAGGTTATCTAAATGTGAAGGGGAGGGGCTAAGCTAATGTTTTTGAGTATGACTTTCCTTCATTATGTCAGCTTTGTTCTGTTGGCAGGCCAGCATCACCACTGAATCTGATACAAAGTCATCAAAACAAAAGCAGGAAATCAAGTAAAAAAGACGAACCAGTTATGGCCACATTTACATGGAGGCTGCAACTGAATTACTTAGTTCAACAATCCCAGAAAAAAAATTCATCACTGGTAATAATACCAGAGAACTAGACACATTGAAATAGATTTTTTACATTTTCCTCTGATTTTTTACTTTTTGCAAATGCTTTTTTTTTGTCAAAATAAACATTAAAATAATTTTTGGCCTGTTGTTGTTATCCAATGCATATCAAAGATTTTTTCAGTATTTGCACTACACCTGCAGATTTTGCTTGTTTGCATTTTGCATACTTCATACTAATTTTTGTCCAAATCAGTAGGTGCGGCTGGTAAAACAGCAAAGGTTTTAGTTTCTGTTCCCGACAGGCTCTGTCTGTGGTTTTACTGAACCATGCTTGTCCTGTCTTGTCCATGGAGCAGATGTAATACTGAGATCTGTCATCTTAAAACTTCAGAGGTCTACGACAACCTTAAGACAGTCAGCCACAGATCCTGATCAAATACTGGACAGAGTTTCCCTAAACATCCCACTGACGAAACATCTCAGTGGATCCTTAGCAAACATCATGCTGGCTGTCCTCACTGAACTAAACAGGTTTCACAAACAGTCTAATATTTGGCACAAACACAGCAGTGAGGAAATGTAAGCCAAACTCTCTCTCCCTCTCTCTCTCTTTCCACCCAACATGTGACCTATCTGAAGTTCCACTGGTGGCATTAAGGACAGTGCCAATATGCTTAGATCAAAGTTGTTGATGCTGATATTTTGGTGTCACCATTCAGTGACACGTCTTATTGCACTTTTAAGAAGAAAACCTCACATCAAACTCATTTAAAACTGAAAAATTTGTTGTTAATTTTTAAAAATCTTTTTGTAGTGATGCACTGAAATGAAAATTTGTCGCCGAAACCAAAACTGAAAACAATGAAACACTTGATGAAAAATAAAGTGATGAAAAAAAAATTTTTCCTTCAGTTTTTCATTTATTTTGCCAATTTTTTCAACATTGCATAAATCAAAAGATGTACTTAAGTCATGCTTTTCAAAGAAAAAAAAATCTTGTACGAAATCACCTTTTGCTTTAGCACTGTTGCTGGCAAACTTGTTTGCCTTCTCAAAGACATCAGCCAT
>JAQFJA010000023.1:6072308-6084506 GCA_029874485.1 Naso brachycentron
ACAAGACATATAACAAAGTCTGTTGTGATTTTTTCCACCTCTGTGCCGATGCTGCATTAGTAAAAATGTGATAAAATAAAAACATCAATATCTATTATTTGTGCATTTAATATGGAGATAAAACAGAGTACAAAGATGTGTATTCTCACAGCCGTGTGACCAAAAATACTGAAAAAAAGGGGAAAAAAAGGGAAACTGCTCGCTCAGCTTATAGTGGATAAATATAATTTCTGACAAAAACAAAGACGTCTAAAATACACATTGTTTTTAAAAGCTTTCATACCATTTTGCAATATTGCATAGACTGATCTTGACTAGACTGATCATCCACTGTAATTGTTGGTTGCTAAAGAGCCCCAAAGCTAAATATGCTCCTAAACTACCTGTTGGTATGTTGAAAAGGACAACTTTGGAGCTTTTGGTACACTACAAAACTATAACAACTTATTTTTCTGGTTTGTGGTGTGATTTGTTCATTCTATCTGATTTAACAACCTTGTTGGCTACTCATCCAAGTAATTATTGAAACCTCAGAACACAATAGGCTTTTAAAAATAGATCCAACAAGGCAAGAAATGCAGAGAATTTTTAGACAAGTCAATTTTTGGATGGATTATCTGAGGCACATTAAATAGAGGAAAAACTGAAAGCACACTCATGATGTTACTAATAATGTCTCATTGCACTGTAACATCATTGCAAACACAGTCAGTCAAAAATGGTGCAAAAAACTGGTATGTAAAAAACCTGTTGAGTGATTAAACAAAATTGAGGATTTTGTTTAATCTTGTCATAACGTTGCAAAATTTAAGACATCCTGTCTCAAAAATTTGCTGGAAAAACTAGTCCCTGTATTTATTTCTTCCAGTCAGGCTACTGCGATTTCTGATAATCAAGCTGCCACAGCTGATCAACTGATGCTCCCACGTCAATACTGCTGCACGTGGGCTAATGAGAACTTTGATAAGAGATCATATTTATCATACAGCATCTTTGCACTGGCTATCACTTAAATGGAGAACAAATTTTAAAATCCTTCTCCTGATCAATGTCAGCCACCATCATATCTTAAAAGACCATACTAGACTGTTTTTGATTTCTCAGCAGGTAATTCACCCTTCTAAAGAGAACATCTGCATTTATTTGGTCAAAAATCGCCAAATGAGGGAGAGAGGGGAGCTGTGAGCTGTTTTCAGGTACTTTCTGTAAAGTTTATTAAATGTAGACAAAATGTAAACAAACACGATATCTCATAGATAAAGCTATTTTGGGAAAAATGCTTTGAATTTATGTAATCTACTGCATGTGGCCAATGTCGACTGGTATGGTCTTTTAGAGAGCTACAAGTACTTGGTTACCCCATCATGAGACTGCAGCCCGAGGCTGCAGGCTTACTAAACCAGAAACATCAGTTCTCAAGCTCCTCTCCTGTCCCTCTTCTAGTTTCAGCTCAGACACCCTCTCCACATACAAGAAAAAGTTCCTTTCTGATGAAGCTTAGGGCCAGCTTGGGCTTGTCTTGGACTAGCACCTAGTTAATATCATAATAATTTAGGTGTTCAATGGATTTCAGTGACAAACTGAGCTCATCTCTCCTCCTTTCCCTCTCTCTACTGCTTCTGCTTTTTTATATGAGTAATGCTTCTGCTTTTTTATGGATCATGGCTGTGACTAACATGGTCCCGCTTGATACTCACTGCAACTGTTGCTATTATTGATCAAACTTCCTCTTCTTCTTCTTTTTCTTCTTGTATTATTATTATTGTTGTTATTATTATTATTAGTAGTAGTATTTGTGTTATTAGTATTATTATTCTATGCATTGTTAGTGTTAACTGTCTTGTTAAGTAATTACTTTTTTCTGTTGAGTATTTTTAAAAGACGAAATCTCTCTCCAGATCCGGTCAAAGTCAATAATACCCACAGTGATTTTAAACTGAACTGAATATTTGAGTGTTGTAAGATGCCAGCAGGTGGGCTGTAGGGATGGCAGAGTCAGTAAACTTGTCACTTTGGCTAACCTTACCCTTGCCAAACCAGCCCTTTCTCTACAGCGTTGTGTCAGCACTTGAGCAAGGTCTGGCTGCAGCTTTTATCATTCTGATATAGGGGAAAAAAACAACCTTTGTGCTTGTTTGTGTTTTATTAAACCAATTACAATCATCTTGGCTGACACTGAGCTCAGGATGCAGTGACAGTGTCTTGGCAAAACGGTGACAAGCAGATACTGGAAGGAGAGGAGAACACCGACAAAATAAAATAGTCACTCAAGGACATGTTTAAACCCCCATACCATGAGTCAGACTGCTTTTTCAGTTGAAATTAAATGCAAATAAAGCCGGTTATTACAATTTTTATTATAGAAATTGATTATTATTAATTTTGAGCTTTATTCCATTCAATGTTGATTACAAACATTTGCCAAAACAAATAGGTAACAACATGGAGCACATAATGGTAAACATGTACATAAAGAGTATATCGTATGGTCTTTTAAGCTGGAGCTTTTTTTTTGCCTCTGTTTATTTCTCTGCCCTAAGTGTTAATATGAATGCGTGAATATGGCGAACATGCAACTTGCAATAAATAGCAAAAAACAGAAACAGCTTCAGATCAGAAGTGGGCCTGGTAGGCCAGTAGATACGCATCATTGTACATATAGATCTGCTTGTTGGTGGGATTATAGCTCAGACTGGCAACTCCTTTAGCTACCTTCTCTAGTGGCAGCACTAGTGAGTTGTCCTCTCTGCCTGTCGCTGTGTCGAAGGCGTAGAAAACCTCCTCGCGGTAATCATCTACGTAACGAGTGGCATACAGCACACCACATACCATGAAAGCATTGCTTACAGCTTTCTTAAACAGCCTTGTTTCCCACGTCTGTGTGATATTGAGCGACTCAACATTGCTGTCCCAAATTAGCTTGCTCACTACTATATTACCGTGGTTACCAACAGTGGCATAAAGAGCCCATAGACCCGTCTCATCTGCCTCTAGATCCACATCACTATAACCTTGGCAGGTATAGTAACAATAGGGGAATTTGTCACTGTGCCCGACGCCCGTGCCTGGAAGTGTTACTCGCTTCACATTATTGGTCTTCAGGTCGTAGCGGCAGATGTCTGCAGACTTGTAGCAGTGATAGTACAGCGCTTCCCCGTATAGAACAGCACTGGGACCCTCATTGGTGTTAGTGTGACTGTTGGATGGAGCAAAGGTGAAGTCCCTGGGGTTGGTAGAGGCCATGAAGTCGTCGTAGGTTTCGTACACGCGCAGGCTGTTGCCCCAGATGTTGCTGGTCGTCAGTGGCTGAACCCAGTAGCTGTTCTTCTGCCCCTCACTGTCAGTTTGGGCCTGTTTGCCCCAAGACCCCGAGGTGTAGCTCTTACCATAGGGACTGATTTTAGTCACGACAGGGTCGCTGATGTTGGTCATCAGGCCCTTGAGGCAGTGCCTGTGGGTGCCTGGAAACAGAGAGAGATGGGAAAGGTCTGAGTATCAGCTGGTTTGTGGGGAAGGCAGTGACGTTTACATTTGGGTTAAACTTGTTGCCATCACCAGGAGTACTGAACATTACTTCTTACTGCTTCAGCCTGGCCAAAAAAAACTCCATGAACATAGAAGAACAACTACATGCCACCTGAGACAGGATGCCCAAGTTGACTTTGTTTTCACTTAACTTTTTCCAGTCATGGGCCAGTGTTTTAAGTATGTATTGTTCTACTGTTTAAACAACACATAAGGTCAAACTGATGTACATATTTTTTTCATATTGTCATTAAATGTTCATAGCACATTAATGCACATTTTCCCTCATAATTCTCTTGCTTATTCATAGTTTTTGCAATCAGTGAGTGAGTTCTTTCTGACTTATTTTTTAGCAATGATGATAAATAACCAACACACATACAACAAATAGCACACTGACCTCTGAAGTCTTTGGGGATTGATTTGCAGGACTCAGCGCTGTTCTTCAGGTAGCGCAGTCTCTCTTTGACAGTCTTCATGTTTATTGTGTCTGACACATGCATCTGGTCTACATCTTTACGCAATTTATCCACCTGACACACACACACAGACACACACACGCACGATTTATAACATTGTGTACATACAAGTTAGGTCCTCCTTCATGTCCCCTATTTTTATGCTCATAACATGACACCGTCAGCTATAACCCAAAGACTTTAATAAACTTTGACTCCATGTTAATCATGTTTTGCTATTGCTCTGCAACTTTGATTTGAATGATTTTCACATCTTCACTGCATGTTCCACTGTACCTCTTTGGAGAGTTTCTGTGTTTGAGCGTTGTTCAGCTGGCTGTGGACACCAACAATGTCTGTCTCCAGCTGGCTGAGCTCCTCACCCAGCATGTTCAGAGACAAGGCTGTGTACAGTCCCTGGTTGTGCAGGTACTGGTAAGGCTCCAATCGGGCCGTCACATTTTCAATCAGAGCCTGAAACTGGGGGAGACGCTGGTTGGACAACACCACCTGCAAGGATAAACACACAGAAAAACCTGTTTCTCAATAACTGTTAACTGGATAATATTTGCTGAAAATTTTCTGGGTGGGGGCCAAGCAGCACAGCTGCGAAGAACCCATGGTGTTTCTATCTTTTCTTCGTATTTCTCTATTTTTATTCTGCTATTGAGGTCTATGGCAGCACATAGAGCGGTAGGGTCAAAAGTAGGTAAATTTGGCACACTGGTAGAGGAATATGCCAAGTGGCCATAGTGCAAATTTTGCATCAATTGGCTTAAAGGTGGTGCTATCACAAAAAAATGTAAATTTTGAACAGGCACATGTCAAGCCTTTGCTCACATATTCTGTTAATCACAAGGGAAAAAAATTCACAAGTACTCGTAACCCTCTGTCACCAGATTTTCTGCCATTTTAAATTTTTGTTTAAAAAAGAAAAAATACTGAAAATCATATTTCCATGAATTTTCCCCCATCTGCATGAAGTTCGGTGCACACAATCTAGAGAGCACTATCTACAATTCCATCTCATCAAAGGTTTGATAAGTAAAAAACACAGCCATTAGAAGCTGATGGCAATTGCATAGTGTGGCTTTTCAGAAAATGTGGCCTTCTTTTACAAAACTCAGCAGAATGGTAGAGGGTCATGCCAGGAGGCTATGGCATGAATCTTACATTGATGGGAAAAAGGGGGGTGCTATAGCAGACAGGCAAAAATGCAAATTTAAACAAACATATCTCTCACCTCTTTTGACCAAGAAATTTTACATATATGTACATCTCATAAATCTGAAGCAGTTTCCCAAAGGAACTATAAACACCACCCGTTACATTTTCTGCAAATTACACTTTTATGAAAAATGCTTTAAGAAGCACTGTGTAGTTTTCTGCAACATCTAGTGGAGAAATCAAAATCGAGGACCTTCCATAAATCTTTTATTGCCACACAGTGTTGCAATCATTTACACACACTTGACTAAATTTTACATGATGCTTAAAGCAGTGCTTTTATTCTGCAATGGAAGTCTATGGCAGCACCTCTGATTGGTTGTTACGAAACTTTGCAGAATGGTCGAGGATTAATGTATCTACATACATGGCTTTTTGAGTGCTTGGCCCCCCTTATCGCTGCCTGCAGCTATATTTTAATTCAATTTAGTAGTATACTATCACACAGTAACAAAACATGCAAGTCATAGCAATAGTAATCTTAAGAGTCACAGTTATTGAATAAAATAAAAATGTGACATTAAAATAAATACTTACAACATACAATAATGTTTACTTGAAAATGTTGGTCTACTGCAGCTCTCACCTGTTCATGCATGGTGTTTAAAGATTCTCCGCAGGACTGAAGCTGCTGCAGCACAGCCTCGTACTTTACAGCAGGGAATGACCACTGGCTGGGGTCCACCGTGCACACACACATGCCATTCTTCTTCTGGGCAGACACTGGCTTCTGAGTCTGACCATCAACCTGCAGTCACACACGTTTATAAAGCACTGATGATGTATACAGGAGATTTTCTATGAGAGTAAAGAGACTATAGCAACAAAAAGAACCAAAAAGGATTAAAATAAGCTTCAGCATTATTTTATTTTTCAGTTATCTTCCATTTAATTCTTTGCTTGAAAAAAAAGAATATCAAGTGTAACTCACTGATGACAGCAGCAATAGGAGCAGCAGCAGCATGTTTAGGGCTGGAGAAATCAACAGCAGACTGACGAGGACAGAAGTTCTTAATGCTGAAATCCACTTTTCCTCTTCCTCTTATTTCTATTCTAAACTCAGTCACAAAAAAGACATGTTTTGCAGACTTGCTTTTTGTCATTAATGAGTCACCGCAGAGCTTTAAAACCACTCTCATGGATGTGAAACTGTACACTGACACAAGTCATAGTCGACACAGGAGTTTCCAATATTGACCCACTTACTTCATGCAATGGTTTTTAGTAATTTTCCCTTTGCAATATCCTCTGCATTGTTTTCTCCTAATTTGGGAATTATTAAAATATTATAATGCAGTGGCCTAATGTATTTTATAGTATAAGCAGAACACTGAAAAGGGTAATTGCACTTCTGACTGTGTGTAAGATACGTCAGGATTAAAGTCAAAGAAGTCTGCACCGTCTCACTTACTGCTGGATTTTTTCAAACTTATGTAATACCAAAAACGTATAGATACATATTTGAACTGCTCTGATATTAACACAGAGACCATAAATCTTCAAAAAAGATCAAAAGAAAGTCAAAGGAAAAATTGCAGTATGCAAAACATGCAGGTCAAAATTGCAGATGGAAATGCAACAAATTCCAGCTTTGATGAAATCTGAAGTTGATTTACCAATGGCAAGTCAAGGATCTGTTTTTAATAGCATTACTGGTAATGAAGAGTTCATTCATGACTTATTTAGGATTCACACCCAAAGTTTAGACTCAGAACTTTTTCAGTCATGACTTTTGGCTTGAGTGCACAGACTTTATACTTACATGTAACTTGCAAAACATTGATTAGGTCCCACTTCTGCCTTTAGAGAGAACTGAAAAAAAAGAAGCACAGAAATACTCTAGTTATTAAACAACACTGCATGCATGATCCAAACCACAGAATTATTCATTTTGTAAAAATACTGCAGTCTGCATCTAGTCTGGAATTTTTCAGCGGATAATTTTTGTGCTCAGTGCAAAATGGTCACTTTCTGTTCCCGAATCCTGTGACCACATCTTCAGTAGATACTGTATACATCTTAAAGCAGCTGGTATTAGTCATAAACTCTCCTCAACTGTTGGATTACCTTCCTCAACCCTACACCAGTGCAGCCTAAAGGACCAACAATCTCCAGCCTCAACAGTCTGTCCACTTTTTCTGTATGAATGGTGGCAATACATGTATTCTCCTCAGGTTGAGATATGAACTGGTATCTGGAGGCAACATTTGTTTCTGAGATAGATAGAAATATATACACTTTTATTGTAAGTAGCTTAAACACAATTCCACAAACTTTTAAGGGGTAGAGTATAAACCTTTGACTTCTGTTAGTTCTTTGTTCCTGTAACCTGTAAATTCAACAGTGCATCAGTATTTTACTGGAGGCAACAGTTGCCTACATCGCTAACTCACTGTGTCCAGCAGTTACAGCTTTAAAGTATGTGTGTGAGGTGTATACAGTATGTCTGTATGTTTGTGAATGGGTGTGTGCTGGGCAAGTAGTCAGTTGGTTAGTCAGTTGGTTACCACCTCTTTAGGTGACTGATTAAATGTAGCTGTGGTCGTCCTGAAGGCTTTTTTCTTCTGAAAGTTAAACCTAATAATTAGCTCATTTAAACCCAAACTGTCAAACTTAAATCAGGCTCCATGTGTTTTTATCTGAAAGCTTAAAAACACTCAGTTTCCTCTTATATAGAGTAATGTGTACATATATATATATATATGTATATATATATGTATATATAAATCTGTGTTGCTGCAATTCCTAGCACAAGGGGGAAGTGATTACATTCCGAAAAAATGTGACACATCCCAAACACACACAAGCACTTTCATTCACTCACATGCAGAGCTAGTGGGAGTGTTCTCAAGTTTGAAGTTGCAGCTACAGTCAAATTCATCTGCGTTCAGGCATTGTGTCATTTAGCTCTCCTCTCTGATCCACCATGAGACTGTATGTGATCGTTTCTCTGTGTGCTCTGTTCACCATCACCCAACAGGTAAGAGACCATAGTGAATGTAGTGGGTATTATTCTGTTTTAGAATGACTTTCATCACCTTAAATTTTAGTAAAAAATTATCATCCACAGCCTATTTCCAGTGTAAATATTGATATATTAACATGTGGTAATATGTTTGAATTTATTTTAAGTCAGTGAGTAATGTTTTTTTTTATGTACCATGTTTAATATTCTTGGTTTTAGGCACCCTCTGCACAAAATGGCAAGTGTTCGTGTGAGTTCACTAATTCACAGAAGGCTTTTCCTCATTACAAACTTGACAAAGTGGAGGTTAATGTATCAAGATGCAACAGCAACTTCACTCCACAGAAGGTAACTGCTTATGTTAGCTTCTTATCCAGAATGTAAAGATTAAAATCTCCAAATAATAACAAAAATGTAGGTATTAAAAGCAGTAATAAACATGAAACAAACCCATCATGCTGCAGGAGTCTTGAGTGATGTGTGAATGGGTGTCTACCTGCTCTCTCTGCAGACTCTGGAGCTGGAGAGTCTGCTGATGGGTTTGGAGCAACGTCTTCCCCAGCTGGAGAAAGATGTCTCAGCGTTGGAGAAAGAAGATGACGGAGAGCTTTATGCAGTTCTTAGCTTGCATGTAATAGAGAATGAACTGGAGGAAATCAAGCAGCTTGTCAACAAGCTCAACAGCACCACCCTAGAACACCAGGATCTAACTACAGACTCCACTGCACAGGTAAATTCACACAGAGTGATGAGCACCATCCGCTCAACACTGACATAATTTAGGAAAGCAGTGTCTGTTTAAGTTTGCTTAAAGCATGGGGCTTTTATTGCACTTGGGTTGAATGACAACCATCTTTGGCTTTTGAAGGAATTCATATTATATTGGAATGCTCCACTTGTACAGCTCTTCTTTAGGTGTTGTAACCTGATTTCAACTGCCAGCAGAAAAATATGGGGGACTGTGCTGACTATGAAACAAGAGAGTTTGTATGTGGACTCCTGCCTCCAAGTGAAATGACAGAATGATCAGACAAAAGTAAAAAAGTACATTAACTGTGGCTTTACATTGTAATTTTAGGAGTAGCTAACAAAAATTAGCTATGAAATAGTTAATGACAATGGTTGGTGCCATCAATGAACTTCATGACTTTCTGATCCAAATATTTTTTTTTAACTGTGTCCACTAGGAGGTGCTAATTAACATAATGGTTAAATAAACCAGAAAGGCAGAACACCAGGCAGAACACCACCCATCACTTTCATGTTCATAAACATGAGATTCATGAGAAACATGAGTTCATAAACCTTAGTTTGTTGTCAAACTAAGGTTCCTAGTGCCTTAATAATATTATTTTTTCATCTGATTTATTTCACATACAGTGTACTTTGAATAAATATTGCATGTCTGTTCTGCTGCCTTCTCTCAGCTGGAGGACCTGAAAGTAGAGATGCAGGAGCTGGAGACCTATGACACCATGGAGGTGGTGAAGAGACAAAAAGAGAACAAGCGTCTGAAGAAAGCCCTGGACCAGTGCAGGGATGGAGTTCACCCCACCTCCCAACCTACTCAGCCTTCATATGGTGTGTCCCAGAACCACCCTGCTTCTCTTTGGGAACGACCAGATAGATAAAAATGATTCCGGTTATGGAGCAATTGCTTCTCTCATTGTTCAGTTAAAATTTGTAAATTTACCTGGTCTCCAAATATAAAATGATTGGTCTTTCTGATGCCATTTGTGTTCATGATGAGTTGCTTCATGTTAAGCCAATGCAAAAACAAAAGTGACCACACCTTAAAGTCTAGCAAAATTACACTCAACATCAGAGGCCATTCTTGTACTCAGTAGTTGCGCTCATGTAGTTAATAAACTGTAGGAAGCTCTCAACACCAATTACCTCAGTTAGGAAGTAACTGAAGCCTCGTTCAACCAGCTCTGCTTAGTTTCCCTCTATTTCCACTCTTTCATTCCCTGATGCATTTTGCATTTTCCCTTAGGTCAATGTCCCCACAGTGAATTTTACAATATCACCGGACCGAGGGTGTTCACTGCAGGAGAATATCCCGGCCGGCACAACTATGGAGCTTGGGGTCGAGATCCTAAACCAGAGGTGGGGAAGGAGAGCTGGTATTGGATGGTAATGCTGACCTCCGGCGACAAATATTCCAACTACGTTCGTCGATACTCCAGCCTCAGCGCTCTCGTTGTTGGGGTGAGCGTCCCAGGTAAAGAACTTTTGTGCTCTAGTTTTGTTTTAGTTGATAACGTTAAAAAATACCCAACAATTCAGCTCAGCGCGCATACTTGCGCAAAATATACTTCTAATAAAAGACACATGTATTAGATCATTTCTAGTTCTAACTGTGATCATGTTGAAATGAAAGGGTTGGTTGGGAACAGATTTGCTTTTCTTTTCTTTCTGCAGTGTACAAAGCTTGGGAAAATAAGTACTGCGGGGGGGGGGTAATATACTCAACTACTCAGCCCTGGATGTTTTTAACATTTACAAAAGCCCCACTGGTTCCTTGTGAAAATGCAATTGTTTAAAAACATGTCTATGTAAACTTTAATGGGGTCATATTATGCTTTTATGTCTCTTTCAACCTATAAATGATGTTACAAAGTCGGATTGCCGTTTTAAATTATGCAAAAGTGCTGGGGAAATTCTGTGTTGTGAGAATCCGAAATAAGTCGAGGAGAACCAGAAGGCCTTTTAAGAGTTTTATATCTTGCAAGAAAGGTCAGTCAGTCAGACAGAGCGCTTCCCAGTCTGTGTGAGTTTAAGACAAAGCATAGGATGAGATGTAGCTGCCTTTACAGTAGAAAGAACATGCCTTGTGGTTTCAGTTCCTCTTTTCAGTTAGGGAGTGAGGGTAGGGAGTAAGGATGAGCAAACCAGCTCTGTATTTAAAGAGTAACAGCTACCCTGCAAATGAACCTATACAGTACAAAAACAAAGGGTTGCATTAAGGTCAGGACTGTGAAAAGATTAAGGTCATATAGTTTTCCATCACACAAAGTATGAAATAATGAGATATGGGTATGTAGCAGTAATCCCTGTAGGCTGTTTCTGATGGCTCTGAACGCTCCGTTCTCATCAGTTTTTTTAAAATCTCAGACCACTAGTGTGTGACAGTGTGCTGGGCTTTTCTGTAGATTCATCTGAAAGGTGTGTGTTTGAACTGGCCAATCAGAGCAGAGTAAGCCTTACGAGGCGGGGCAGGAACTAAAACAGAGCGTCTCAGACAGGCAAAAATCCTGGAGAACACAGGGCTGCTGCAGTCGGCTGTAAGAGAAAACAGATAAGCTTTTTAAGGATCAAAGCATGTAAACCTGCTCTAGTAGTAACCACGAATGAAATATGAACCCAAAAAATGAGCATATGGCCTCTGTAACTTTAATAAGAGTCCATATTTTCATACAACAACAGTTGGGTACTGTGGCTTCTAACAAACAATACTAATACAGAGTAAACTGCATTTGTTGTGAACTTTTTTAATCCACAAATTTATTCACATTTAATGCTCTGATGATGATGATCATCTTTTTCAAGTGTGGGAGAGAGCCAGAATTTACTCACTGCAATAGTTTGTTGTTTTGAATTTTTTTGTTTTTTCACTGCATTTGAGTTCAATATTTAATTAGGCTGATTCACGGTGGAGTTAGGTCTTAAGAAATCTGCTCACAAAAAGAAATATGTAGGATTATAAGGGACCTAAAATACTACTGATTGGATTGAACATTTAAAAACTAAAACAATTAATAACTCAATTATCATTTAATTTGTGCCACCCTTCTTCTTCCTCTTCTTCTTCTGCTTCTTCTGCTTCTTCCAGGTAATGTTGAGATCAGCCCCTCCAACCCAACCACCAACACCATCCAGGGTCCAAACATTGTGATGTATGGACAGGCCCTTTACTACAACTGTTACAACAAAGATGAAGTTTGTCGATTTAACCTCACTGCAAAAACTGTCAGCACCTTAAAACTTCCCCAAGGCACCAGGTTTGCTCCTACTTTATTT
>JAQFJA010000023.1:6115574-6125783 GCA_029874485.1 Naso brachycentron
TCAGCAGTTAAAAGTGAGGAAATACGATGTTTGTAATATAGAATAAAAGAGAGCACAGCAACTACATTGAGCCACCTCAACAGGCGTCAACATCTGTAGACAAATGTGAGCGCTGCATACCATCAGGACATGTAATCAAATTTCTGTCATGTGACCACATGCAAGGAGAGAATCCCTGCGAGCCAGTCTGGCTCCTAGACTGCCAAAATACAAATTTGAAAATTCAGAGACATTGATTGATGACAAGCTGACTTCAGTAGGAGTGACAGCTGTCTCGTGCGGTTTCAGCCAAAACTTTGTGAGATTTGAACACCCTGGATATCTGGCAAAATGTTTTTGGGTAAGTCTCGAAGGAAAATGTTTGCAATTGAAGTGCTCACTTTTTGAGGAATCTAATCCTGTCACTGGATTTCACTGAAGATGTATTGACATAAAACAGGTTTCTCATACATATCCAAAAGCGTACTGATGTGCTAAAAACTGGCACATTCTGGGGTGTTTTTTTTTTTCTCCCCATTTTCCAACACATCAGTTCAAGTTCACCAGTCCTAACCTGTGTTATTTCAGCACATGTCATTTAAGAACTTATTTCTGCTCTGTTGCCTTTGTAAAGCTTAAAGCAGAGCAGGAACATCTGAAAATCTGGACCAAAAAAATTAAGGGCATGCACACAAGGTTAGTCAAAACTGTCAGACAGATGGTTTTACACTGCTTCCGTGTTAGACATGCACAAGAAACATCTCAGTTTGTGAGTTATGTGGGAAATTCTGAAGAAATTTCTGAAAGAATATGACAGGATATGACAGACAAAGCACATATACAGAGTCAAAAGGAACAGCAGTGGATTAAGGAAAGGAAAAAGATCAAATTATGTCATATAAGTTATTAGCAGTGAAGACCGGAAAAGAAAGGAGAGGAGTGGCACATCACGGAGTGAACACACCTTAAGAGAGAGAGATGTCACTAAAAACAACAGGAGCTGAAGCTGCCCTTCGAGAAAAATGTAAGAATTTCAAATAATATTGACTATTTAGTACCGTATCATCACCTCAGCGTCTGAATATGTGACGGCGAAGAAATCTAATAAATTGATTTATCCACGCAACTAAAATGTGCTACTGAAAGGGCAACTTCAGTCCCTGTGGCTTTCATGCAAAAAGCTCATTGTTTTTAGAGGAACGTGTTTGGGATGACAGTACAGTGGTCGGACCAGCAGGTGGCACTCTTCTCTTTCTTAATACTCCCACCCACTGCATGTGGAGAGTGGAGACTGTGCAGCAGCAGCTCAGTGAGAGGAAGAGCATTGTGAACTGAGAGTGTGCTGTAGGCGGTGATGTCTACATTAAATGTTTAGCTTGTCTCATTTTTGTCATAGCAACGGTCTCTGAAAATAATGTTCTCCAACAATGAACTTGTGGACATTTATGGTTACAGCCAGTGTGAGTCAGCCAAGAGTCTGCCCAGGCGATCCTTCAGACTGTGTGTTGTGTAAGATTGCATTGAGATACTGTGAGGTGCTGTGGAGACGTGTTGGACTCTCTTGTATTTTATTTGCTACTGTGATGGGATTCTTCTGTCACTGATCTCAGAGTCTCTGTATCTGGAGACTGGTTTCATGAATGTAGATTTTGGCCCAGCCTAAGATTTTTCAAAAGGATCTCTCTGCTGAAAAGCCCAACTCCTGAGGTACTAAATTTAATTCATCAGGTCCAGGAGGATCCGGGAACTGGCTTGATTAAGTCTGTTCCTAGAAATGCTGTTAGCTGAGAACATCCTGAGGGGCAAAAAAAAAAAAGAAGAAGAAGAAGAAGAAAAACTTGCTTTCTTGGAAACTAACAATAGCATGTGTAAATCATGTCAAAGGCTACTATATGATAATACAATGCTTACCAAAGGTGATATGAGATGTATAGACAGCTATAGGAACTATGCAGATTAAAGTTTCACAAAAATATCCAAACCATATATGCATTGCACTGATTGAACAATGTGTACAATGTGAAGTAGTTATCAATTTTATCTTAATTAGCCACAACATTAAAATGTTGCTGACATGTTCATATATCAGTAATGCTAATCATTTCAAAAAATAGCATTCTGATGCAGAAAAAGTCTTTTGCTTTTAATACTGACATCATGTATGAATTTTACTTAAAGTGAGTATTTTCTACAGTGTACTTCTATTTTCACCTAAATGATTGATTCTTCTTGACTCCTGCTCTCACTACTGCAATCATAGTTGTAATTTTTCAACAGTAATAACATGTTTTAATAGCATATTGGTGTAGAACAGGGAGAACTGAATAAAACTTCTGTGCCAGGCCTCTTTAGAGCTTATAATGAACAATAGGGAATACAGTCAAATGTGCCTTAGAAATGGGCAAATCAGCTACTTTTAACTTTTGCCTCATGACGTCTATGAATTTGACGGGTTTGGTCAAGTGTTACACTTTTTTCCTCAGCTACACACAGCTGTGTCCCCTGTTGGCTATGTGTGTTTGGTTCAGTGTGCTGGCAGTCACATGTTTCGGCTTGTTCTGGTGGTTCTGGTAGTTACCGGGAGGACCCCGCTGGTCCGACAGCGGGTCTGGCGAAGCCAGTGCCGTGCGAAGACATGCCAGCGGTAAGTGGGGCGGCTTGGGGGAGTGGGGTTGTTAAGGGGCGCGGGTTTGGCGGGGCACGGTAACCCCCCCGATGCCTCCTCTCCTTTATCCTGCTGTGTTGGGAAGACAGAGCAGCAACATACAGTAATGACATCATTCATGATTCACTTTCTCAAGCAACGTTTATGGAAATCCTAGACATACACTCAGTGATCCTCTTAACATTCAAAGCCCCAGAGAGATTTCTGGCCTCCCTTTCCTTCATTTTTTATTCTAATTTCACCAGTAGGTCAAGCTGGAGGTACAGTATGCAGCTTTGCTTTAACAGGAATAGAAGAAAGATACTGCGGGCGGAGGCCTGCTTGATGAGACTGTCCACATGCATGACTATGCTGCATTCATGTCACAAAGGAAACACAGAAAATAAAAAAGCTTCAGAGCAGGCCATTCATGATACTTGTTTTTGTTGAAAGATATATTTTCCTTGAGATAAGTGGATAAAAGTCACACCCCTGAGGCGTATCATCTGCAGATAATAACAACTTCATTCTTTAATCATTTTACAGAGAATTACTGATGTGTCGCTCATGAGCGAGTCACCTTTGTGAGCCAGATCCTTTACAAGAACAAGGAGCTGCCTGCTGTCTGGGAGGCCATTTCATTTTTTCTTTTCTTTTGTATGCAGTAGAAAACATCTCTCCTACTGTATATAACATTAAGATCCAAGCATCATTAAAAATTTTGTGTGTTGTGCCAGTCCTCAACATACAAAACACAGTTCAATAAAGAATAAAATGTTCGAGAGAGAGAGAGAGAGAGCCCCCTCAACAAATAATACTTTCAAACTGTTGCTTTTGACCATTAAGACATTTCTGTTGTGTTTGTATGAACTGAACACAGCACTGGTGCAACATGACTTGCAATGAGTCAGACCAGAGTTTACCCGTGTTTTGTGCCAAGAGATAATGACTCAGTAACTGCTCTTAAAGGTCACAGACAACAGTTGCACGACAATCAGGGCTAAAGAGTTTAGGCGCTGGCAGAGGAGAGGCAGGACATAAAACAGCAATGATTTCTCAGCTGAGGTCGTCTTAGTCGCAAACAAGGAACTGGATCAATGCGACCGCGGATAATGGCCGTGTGGATTTACAAGTAGCAAATCATAATGAGCGAGCCTAATGACCTTTTGCTAGACAAGCTGATCAATAGCAAAACTAGTCATTCTTATTGATGTACAGAAAAATTAGGCTACTTCTTACAAGCCAAGTCCAAAAAAAATCCCTGACCCACTGAATCATGACTGCACACTTTCATTTCTGACACTTTGGCCAAATGAGCCATGGCCAACATTTTCAGTCAGTAGTGTTTCTGATTTTCAATTTGTTTTGCTGCCCGTTTGTTTCCAACAATACTTAGAACATCTTTCTCATGAAGGGTTACTCAGATCTTCCATCATTAAATTTGATCAAGAACCCCTTATCTACTTTCTTCTAAGAATTAATTTTGTTATTACTAGTGTTGTAGTCAATGAATTCTAATGAATTCTCTGTGATCAAGGTAGCCAAACTTAGTCGAATCAAAAAATCAAACTACAAATGATTAACGTTATTGGCTACATTTGACGAAGAATGTTTTACATCCAATCACAGTCACTATGGTGGCAAATAAATCTGTTGTGGTCTTGACTAGTCTTGATTAAAAATTCTGAGTCCGCTTTGTCCGAGCCCGAGACAAGGCCGAGTCAAAATGCGTTTGATTCTGAGATGAGACCAAGATCTTCAAAAAGCAGTCTTGAGACTGATCTCAAGACCAAGACCAATCTACACTACAACACTAGTAATAACCAACATACCTCACTAAGAAAAAGAGGTTTATTTTTTTTTTACCTTTAGTAAGGAACAAAGTACAAACAATCAGTCATGCCAGTTTAAGCACAGAAAATATAGAAATAACATAAGGCAGTGGCTGAGAAATTAATTAAAAGAAAAACAACAATAATTAAATGGGTAACAGACTTCTTGAAACTTTGAATATTGGCAACAGAAGAAACTTGTCAGGTAAAAAGTTCTGGAGAAAAAGCTGTTTAGTATGTTTAAGGAGGAAGTGTGTCTTTTTTAGGCACAAATTGGGCCTCTTCAAGTCACTTCTCCATTAAGTAGATCTGGCAAGTCTCCACCATTTCCATCATTCCTGCAACAAGTGACTCTAAAACGTTCAAGAGACCCAGATGAAGTCACAACCTGTTGTTTAGGCAATGGATAAGTGGACTGGAATAAGTGGACTTCATGTAACCACCCACTGCCATTATCCCTGCTCCTGTGTTATCCCTCTTTGTCCTCCAGCGCTCTCTCAGCTTAAATGTGCTTTCATCTTTTTATTGTTATCAAAGAGCCACGGTTGGATGGAGTTCATTAATTTCCTCCTCCGCTGGTAAACAAGCACATCGTCTAATTATGAGCCATCACAGCTAATGAGCACAAACATCTCTGTCTTAATGCACCAAGAGTTTCAAAGTGGTTCATCCTGCACACACTAATCAGCCTGTGAACACCTAAGCAAGAGGGCTGGGGCACAGAGGACACGCACACAGTAAATAAAGCAATGGCACTAACCATGTCTGAGTCCACTCCTCGCTGCTCCGGCAGCAGGGGCTTCTCCTCCGTGAACTGCTGCTCCTTCATCCCCGCCATCCTTGACAGCAACCTGCGATCACCATGGCAACAAGCACAAAAACACACGCACATCTAATGTTACGCTATGATTTCATCATGCAGAGAGCTGCCTGTGTTTGACCTTAAAAACAGCATTCATCGACATTTGCATTGCAGCAAAGGCATTACATGGTGATGGCAGTTCAGTTTATTTTTAAATGGAATGAAACAGTCCTTCATGGAGAAATTTCACAAACCAGAATTGTGAAATTATCAAAGGAACCAGAGCCCTGATTTAATGTTGTTACTGAACTAGAATAATCTGAATTTATGATCGAAATTGGTGAAATGGAATTATGATGGGAAGTTGTGCTGCAAACCTACCCAGATTTTTTTTGTAAGATTTATTGGTTGAAGTGTGCGTAATATTCTAAGTTTAGCACACCAATGTGGCAACCTAAAAGGAAGCCACGTTTCTAAAATGGTCACTTTGATTGACAGCAAACAAAAGCTATCTGCCAGGCGTCACACAGTCACTGGTAGCAACACGATTTCTCTCAAGTTCTGCCCTCCTGTGCAAATATGGTCACTTCTAAAGACAGTGTTCAGCCCCCACCAGTTTACATTCTCAGTCCCACTCAATGCCTGGATGGGATCGTGTTTATATTATCTAGTTCCACAGACAGTCAACTAGAAAGCCAAAATAGCCAGATATTGCTGTTTGACATAACTTCAGACTACACAAATACATAAATCACATTTACTGCCTCACAGTTGTATGCCTCCGCAAACCAGTCAAGTTGTAGTTTACATAGGCTACATGTCTGTCCAGACAAGGCGAGCAGGATAACATTTAAAAAAAAAAAAAAAGTAAAATACAACAATACATTAGAAAGAGTCACAAGGCAATATAATGGAAAAAAGTTAGCACAGTGTGCCACCCCTAGAGTTTTTGAGTTCAACACCACTGTCATCGTGTAACAATATTGCCTCATGTAAAGTGCTAAAACCCTGCAGCCTGATAACAATGTTACATCTTGACACTTACATCTTTAAAGCTGTGGGTAAGCAATGTCTCAAAATCGAGGTAGCAGTATGAGACTCCTAAGACCCCCCTCTGCACACACACATACACACACCCTTTGTTTTGCTCAGTCTCACTCTCAAGCTCTGCCGTTCTGTGCAAATATGGCCACTTCTGACATAAAAAAAACCCAAGACAGTGATGATTCAGATCCCACTATTTTACATTCTTATTCCCATACAAAGCCAAGACTGTGTTACAGCACGGTATGATTGGTGGTATTGTTTGGCTGTCAGCCTGGGAGGCGGGGCCTACATAAAGTGTCAGCGTAATAAGGTATACGGAGAAGCACGTGTCAGATTGGTAAAGCAACGGAACAGAGTGCAGCGGAGAAGTTAGAGCTGCGGGAATTAAGAGCTGAATTTGGGAAGTAAGGTCAAACATGAAGTGTCATGTTGAGACGCTAGAGTGAAGAGGGCGTGAGAAAAGACTGTTATAGTTAAGTTATTGTTTGCAAGTTGAGTGTTAAATATACTGACAAAGGAGTCTGAAAGGAAGAGACTTGCCTTTAAACTACATATGGACCTCAGCTAAGGTAGGCCCACCTTTTGCCGTTTACTCGCCTGCGCAGCCAAACAAACAAACAAACATTATGTGCACGCACCCAGCCCCTGAATTGTTAGCAGACGAGAACCTGTCCCTGAGGTCGTCTGGGCCTGGGGTGTCTACTGTAATAACTGAATACAGAGCACAAGGAGAGGTGCAGAAGACTATTTGAACTACGATATGCTGAAAGGTTATTATGGAATTTGGGCCAGTTAATGCCAAAAATGGACTACCTACCCCAGCTTTAAGTCATTAAATATTCTTGAATCTTGTATTTTGAACTTGTATTGTTCAGACATTTTTCTCTGAGCAGCAGTTAAAAGTTTTGCACTCAACTCAAAACATTAGCATGCCAAGCTAACCCGGACAAAAAATAACATGCAGCAAACACCTGCTAGCTATGACATGCTACAGACGGAAACTGCTTGGGTTTGCTAATACAATCAAATGTCATGCATGTGCAATGAACGCAAGACAAGCTAAAATTACTCACTGTTACAACAGTGTTCCACTTTGGTATCTATCTTGTAGTTGTTTTTGTTCTTCTTGTTTGTTTGTTTGTTTGGTTGGTTGGTTGGTTTTTTGTGAAAACTATAATTCAAGCTAATTGCAGCGCTGCTCCCCACCAAAATTCTTTGCAGAGTTTCCCTCCACCCTGGACGCTTAATGTAGCAGCAGTTACAGGTTACGTAACAAATCAAGCTATCTGTCCATCAGGAAACTAAAATAATTCACGTTGAGTTGAGGCAGAGGATATCAGAGGCAAAACCTGCAAGCATTTTCTCGATTTACTTTTTTTTCACTAAATTTGGTGATAGTAGGAGTGTAAGATGGAGTCCCAGCAAGCGTTGTGCACTGTGATCCTACTCGCTCCCCCAAAAACAGGAGACAGGCTAGCAAAGTGTCTGACACATGGACAGCATTTACTCTATTACAAGTTAGTGCACCATCAAAATGATGTTCAAATTGCTATTTTAAGGTAAAATAGTCACATAATGTTGCTTTAAGCAGTAAAATTAGCAACATTTACAAACACTACATGCCCCAAAAACAACATCATTCAAAATATACATTCGAGTGGTGGTGGTGTTTGTCCAACAGGTTACAGGCTATAGAGAGAAAGTGCCCTCATGATGTCTGTGTGCCTTTATCGGTATTAGCACAGTGCACATGATCAGACTCAAACTCCATCAAAAGTCACTACACCTATTAAAGCCGACTGACAGCTAATCAAGCTGTGATCTGATCTGCCGCCATCACCAGAAAATGGACGTTGCATCATTTGACACTTAGAGGAAAGGATCTCTCACTTCTCTAAAGACACATTTAGGCTACTTGTTTCTTTTCTCCTTGCATAGTTTTGTTGTATCTTTCCATGTTAATACTAACATCAGACTGTTTCATCACATTAGCTGTAATAACATAATACAAATTGGGGGGGGGGGGTGAGTAATATAGGCCTAAAATTTAGCTGTTTTAAGTCCTTTGTCAAGTCAGCGTCTAAAGATAAGCAGAAACGCATCCTTGTCATGGGTAACTAAAGTTATTGGTCAAAAGTATTTTAGTTTTTCCTTTTTTCACTGTTTGTTTAAAGTATGGATAAATACTTCTGACTTCATTATTTAAACACTTAGCAGTTAACACTGAGCAGGACTGTAAGATTTTAGACACATTCAGATTTATTTCCCCTCATTGCTAATGGGTACAGTGTGTTATATAACTATTACTTACCCAAAAATATGAAGCACTGCAATGTGGATTTTTTAATTTTTCTTACCAAAAAAGAAGTGTACATACCAAGGTACCATGGACACTACTTTTTCAGTGAATTATGGGAATGTGCATACAGTAATTTGAACTCTCCAATAAAACTTGATATCACCCACTAACACATGTGCAAACCAGTGGTGTGCACAGGGGGCTTGCCCCCCCTGGTGCCCTGATGGACAAAAATGCTGTGTGCTTTAGTGCCATCTTGAGTCACAAGCTGCACACTAAAGTGCCCTCTTGAGTCTTTTTTGAATGGAGGCAAGATTAGGTCATGTAAAAATATGAGGGGGCCAGCTTAAAAAATCAACAGTTCGTTGGGATATCAATAATTAATAACATAGCAAGCCTTTCTTGCATATCTTCAAAGACACAGCACTTAAAAAGGTAACAAACATTGCTGCAAAGTACAAAGTGAACTTGCTTAATTGAACAATATTGCGTGGAGGTCCACATAGAGTGTATTTGGAGAGATAGGACATCAAAATTCAGTCCCTGGGTTGGGCTGCCTTTGGTTTCCAGGCCGCACTTTGGACATGCCTGCCTTAAGTGTACCGGTGTGGCCCTGTCCCTGCTCCACCTTCTTTTAATTTTTCGCAGTAGGTGCCCTTTTAATTTTCGCCCCTGCCCTTCCAAATGTCTGTGCACACCACTGATGCAAACTGATCTATTAAGGGTGCACAGTGAGGACTGAGCTAGCCCACACTGTTGATTCAGCACCTTTTCCTTAATGAATATGCAACATGTGGCGTTTTTGCCCGATTGTGCGAACAGAAAGGAGAATAAGGAAATACATTGCTTTAGCACAAGCATTGTGATTTATCAAGCCTCAAAGCGATGTCAGTGACCGCAGTCTATATTAATACATTTGAAACAGTCTGTCAATCTGTCTAGCATTGCGCACAGATGGCTGCTGTTAATGGGAAAATGAGGAGTCATAGGCCACTGAAAGAATGCTTAGAATGCCTTTAAAACACGCAAAACCCTCATTTAATTACCGCCTCCTCCACCACCAAATTTGCACCTGATGTCAGTCATGCAGTTATTCTTAGTGTATCACTTTGTAGATCACTCGCAAAACATACACTAACCAAATGTACAATATGTTAGAGTGCAGACGCAATTTTGGGATCTTAGTAAATCAGGCCCTTAGTAGGCTAATGGGGCTTGACTTCAGAGCCATAACCTTAACTTAAGAACTGCCTTGTGAAAATAATATTTATTACACCAACCAGATACAATATTCATCTTCTGAGGTGAGTGGAAAGTGCTCATTTAATTCCATGCAAGCGAACAGAAACTCTATTTATGAGTGTCAAGAAATGGAAAGTTAAAAATTGGAAATTTAAACTTTTCATGTTTAAGGAGAAGCCAATAATAAATCCCAAATAAGAAGCATTCTTATTAACTGTTGCAACAGATAAACATGAAGCCTCTGAGGCTATTGGAAGAAAAGCAGAGGGATATGCAGGCTACCTTTAGACCTTCTTGTGTTCATTTCCTTTCTTAACTTGTTCTTAGTGCATATTTTCAACTGACTGATTATGAGTTGGTTATT
>JAQFJA010000023.1:6159133-6170732 GCA_029874485.1 Naso brachycentron
AGCATTTCAAGCTTGGAGGGATCTTTACCTCTAATGAAAACACACTTCAACAATTACACCTTTTCAAATCCTCTATCAAAGACTGAAAATCCTACTGTACGCATCACAAAATGTGAGGTTTCATTATTGACTTTTACCACTCCACAGATATGCACTCATTCAAGTCTGACATTCTGATTTGCATGCATAGCAAACATGAACAATAATTTCCTCAAATACTATACAATAAATAATAAAACACTCTTGAAAAAAATGTGAAAGTCTTTTTTTCTGCTTATATCAAATTTTTGTGCAAAAATAATATGAGGAAAAAAATCCAAATGTACTCTCACTTTCTGTGTACTGCAGCAAGATGGACGTCTGCCTAATGATAGTGCCACCTTTTTTTTAATCGCAGTATTTTATTAAAGAGAGACGAATGGCGACAAGTAAATGGCAGAGGCTATTTTTAAACAGATTGCAGCTCAACGCTTACGCCACATAAAACACAGCTGGGCTACATTAGTACATCACGTCCAGCAAGAGAACAGAAAAACATGTTAGCGTGTTGTTAACTATCAATTTGTAACCTATTTGTATCTTCACTTCACCTGTCTCTCCTCTGCTCTGCTTCTTCCCTCTGTGTCTACAACTTATCAATATTTATCATTTCAGTGAAAAACATTAACATAATTTAAACAAGGCCGAAGTAGCAACGCACAGCCATTTTCATGGCAAATCAAGTGTTTCTTCAGTGATCTGTCCATCAGTCAAAGTAGTGCTAAATTACAGTAAGAGTGGGTGCATACATTTAGGGCTGGAAATGTTGCCTAAAAATAAAATCCCCAATTTTTTCCATACCAAGGTGATTTTGTTTTTTAACTAAATAAGACAAAGGAATTATTTAAAGTATGTTTTTTTTTCTTCAAACAAATATGAATTTCCCTATTGGGAATAAAGAGCAAATCTGGCTTTAACAAAATCTAGCTTTTTGGGGAAAAGCAATACCTTTATTTCGCACCTGTCTGAAAACTCAGTGGACGCATTTTTGTTCAAAAATTACTCATCTATATGTAAATGTTATCCATGTAACTTTCAAAGGCTCCGACACACCGGGCCGACAGTCAGGGGTTGGGACTTATCAGAGCTGTCAGGAGAGTCGCCGTCTCTGGTCAGTGTGGTGTGAACAGCAGTATTGGAACTCCTCCGTACTTGTCGGAGGTTTTTTGCCCGATTCAACATGTAGAATCAGCGGCAACTCATCTGTGAGAGAAAGTAATCTGATTGGCTGTTCAGGAAAGCGGACCGGCGCACAAAAGAAGACACAGAAACAGAGAGGGAAAGCCGCCTGAGCCTGTCACTGCAGTTTCCATGATTGCACACATTTAGCACGGTTCATCCTTATTTTTCTTCTCTGCCTCTTTACCAGAGTCATTTGTAACTTTTTATCAGATCTATTATCAGTTGGAAGCAGCTATATTAGCATGAGTGGGTTCAAAAAAATGTTGCTTAACCATAATAACGGTTATATCTGTGGAGAGGGATTTGCACATAACAGCCCGTTGGCCACCAGCTGTTGTCTTCACGGTGTGAACAATGCCACTTTTTGGTCCGACATAGGCGGACAAAACACTGTGAAGCAGCCGATCTTTGCTGCAGCTTGTTCTTTGACGTCAGTTTGGTGCGTAGGAGCCTTAGGCTTGTGCATGTTATTCACCTGCAGCAGAGTCTGTCCGATCTCTGGGTTCTCTGGACTGTCAAAGTGCAGCATCTGTGATCCCAGGCCATAGTAGTAGGGCCCCATCTTATGTAGGTCCACCACATTGGGGTCAGCGTTGAACACAGTCCTCCAGCCCTCTCTGTACACCTTTGGAAGCTCAACTGACAAAACCCTTCTCTTCCTCTCATACAGTCCTTTGGACAGCCACAGGGGAAGCTCCATTTTTGTACCCTAAAATAAAGGAAACAGACCAAAGACTGGGTATAATGTCAAGACCCCTGCTCTTTGGGGTCCATATTGCAGAAGTACGTGTTGGTGCAGGTATAGGTTTGTATGTATCTCATCTTACAGTAACATTTTCATGTGAAATGGTTTTACTTTAGTTCAATAACACAGCAGACATTTTGACTTGTAGCACAAGATACTGAAAACTTTAACAAAGTCCCCGTTCTTTTCAAATGTTCCAATAAACCATGAAAGTGAGATAATGAGCCAGACTTTATGATACCAGTACCTTAGCTAAAAAGGACTGAGTCTTTATTATTTTACTATTGATACCAGAGCTTTTTCCCATTGTAGCATGTCAAATTATCTTCAGAGAAAAAGGTCTTTTATCTCTAATTAATTACTTAGACATATAAAAAGGAGCCCACCCCTAATCTCCCATCTGAGGGTTCTTAAGAAGAGAATTAGTTGTGCTTCTGTGTGTAATATAACTGTCTTCTACAGCTCTTATATTTGTTTTGAATGTATTGTTTGGCGTCCAGGACACACATCAAGTCTTAGAAAGGCAGGTTTGCACATTTGCATGAAATGTCAAGAGCACCCTCTCTATTGTTGGATGCTGGGGTAAAATTCAGCCTACAAGTAAAAGACCAAAACAACATAATATAATACGTCTATGAAGCTGACGTCGTGACGGTAATAAGTATGCTGAATTTATAAGTGTGTTTTTTAATGTTTTACCGTTTACAGCCCTAAGACTGCTGACGCAGTTGACACAAACATGTAACGTTAGCTCGCAATGCCAATACAAGGTAAGAAAAAGCCACGTTTCATGATTTTTTTTCTCTGCTGTAATCAACAACGTTACTAACCTCCGGTATGTCTTGCGTGTCACTCGACTTCTCAAGAAATCCCAACCGGGGAAAAGCGCACTCTGTCTGGATGGGAAGTCTCTCATTTGAGAGCAAAATATCGTCGAGAGACAGGAAATTCTCCTCCATACCCACCCCAGGCTGTACAGGAAGATATGCCTGTGTATCCATTTCGCACCTGAATGAAGTCAAAAGTAGCCTTATACAAAATATATTTACACTGTAACGTTAAACAGGAATTTCTCCTGCCGTGTTTACAACTGTAACTACTTCCTTGCTGTTTTGGCGCCAGGGCCTCTTGACCAATCAGAGCGCTGCTATCATGTTCAGACCAGAGCAATCGAGTCGATTTGAATCGAGTCAAAAGTGTCTGTTGTCCTTCTCTATAGTTATTTTTCTTCTTATAAGGCTGTCTGACTTTTTGATGGATTTATTGTTTTGTTGACTTATTTTACATTAAAATATTTTTATTGTAAAATAAGCCAACAATATGTTGCATTTGGTTACATTTTGATTCGTGTAATTAAACTGAGAACATAACTGAAAACAAAATAACTTGGTCCTTTTAGTCATCGAAATTTAAGTGCAATTATGAAGATAACCATTAGAGGTCAGAATATTACCATAGTAAATTTACAATCCCTTTGTTTCCTGTTGAAAGAATACTTAACAGTCATTACCTGAAAAAAAAATAAAATAAAAAAAATAAATAATAATAATAGGCCTAACAATAATAATACTTGACATGCCATAGTACTGGTACACAGTAAACTTGTATTTTCCTATCTTCTAGTATGTCATCACACTAAAATTCTAGACAACAGAAAGAACAAGTCATCCTCATCTTTCTTATTTTGACATTTTTAATGTAGATTTAGATTTATTATATCTGTCAATACTGTTACTCATCTTACAGATTGCACATCGACGTCATCAACATCTTAGTTGGCGCCCCCCAAAAGCCAGCAGTCATTCAAATCATCCAAAGTAAAATAAGTCATGAACCAAAACAGGTCAAGTAAAATAAAGCGTAGTAAATATAGGTACTGTATTCTTGTAGCAGTGTGTCCGAGCTCAGAAGGCAGCCAGGTGGTGGGTACAGTGGGCCTACTGTCAACGGTAGCAGCAGTCTAAGACTAATCAGTTATTTTCACTCTGCAACCCAGACTAAAGCACATGTCATTTCCCAAAGTTATCATCCCCCTCCATTAGTTGCAGTCCATGACACACTGGGAACATTGTGTGTCACACAAATAGGCGATGAGATTAGCAGTTACCATGATTATTTGGCATCTTATGTTCTTATGTTCTCCTTTTATTATTTTTAAATTACTAGAAGTGTCTCCACTGATGTTGGTCTTTATCCGTTCTGAAATTAAGCCTGCCCTCTGTCTCAAACCCTCCATGTGGCATGGCCTTAGTAGGAAACAGGAATGATCTCAGTATTAATAGTGTTTAACACTTGATTTGGAAGAAATGCTCACGAGGCACCATAACCACTTTATGTTCACAAGTGCTTTATAGATATCCTATAATAGGGAGAAAGAACTTGTGATTAAATACTTTTGTCAAAAAACCGTTTCATACCATATTCATACTCCACTGAGAGCGTCATCAGACATCATCACATGATGGCCCTTCAAATGGCAGCAAGAGGCAGCTGTTTACCAAAATATGACACTTAATTCCTAAAAAAAAAACAATTCTGAAGTGGAATCACATGCTCATGTTTACCAAAACAGTCAGTGGATGTTAGTGCGTGAAGGACACTAAAACCATGCAGGAAGAAAAAGACTTTGTAATTTTGTTTGGGGGGGGGGCTTTGATGTATGTCATCATACATTCTATTTAATACATGCTGATTATTTTCTAAATATCATTAAAGCTGCACCAAAAGTTTACTCGAGGGCATCAAAACAAGCTTAAAATCATGATTTTGACATATTATTACCTTATTCAGTTATTATGGCTTGCATGTTTGCAACAGTTGCCTATTTAGCATTCATTTAGAATAATTTGTTTTTGATTCAATTAAGTCCAACACTGACTCTCCTTTAAGCTCAGATTTGTTTGCTCCGCTCTGAGTAAAACATCTGTCCCTCTAGTAGTCTAAGTCCACTGTGTTCACCAACTAATTGATGAATTTGGACAGGTAGTAAAAAATGGGTTTATTAAATTATTCTAACTAAAAAAAAAACAGCTGCCTGGTGCTGCTTGAAACAAGGCCAATTTTACCGGTAAGGGTGAACCAAAAGAAAAGCTGCCAGCTGACCAAAACGATGAGCTCAAATAAGCTAAAAGGAAGCTAAGCAGAGCTGAGAGGAACTGAAGAGATAATTCATCACTACTGGTGACACCTTTCACATTACATATGAGTAATTTGACCCATTGGTAATAAAAATATTGGCTATGCACTTTAGCCACTAAATGCTCCCCCATATTCACTCGCTAGTTGCTTACTTTCATCTAATAATCTTGACCAGTGTAACTTTCGTCGTAATGCCTCATAATGCACTTCGGGTAAAGTTTTGTAATGAACCTCTTGCTGGCGTTCACTGATGCTGAAATCTATCTTTTGTAGGAAATAGATATTCTCATGACTAGCGCAGTGTGAGCTCAGGTCATCCGTTTTGTGTAAATGGTCTCACAAATTTTTAATTTTTCTGAAGCAGTTTTGCTGTCAGCTTCGGAGCACTACAGAGGCTCCTTTGAGAGTTGACTGCACGACCTCTTGGATACAGAGAAATAAAGCACAGGCATGAAAGCATCGTTTGACTGTAGTGCAAAGGTATACCTCAAGAATTGATTGATAGAATAAAAAGATTAAAATGTAGTTTAGATACCTGCCAGACATTTTTGTTTTCCCCTATACGCATAAACACACTTCTAAGCCTACTGGCTGGATTCCTAAAGTTTCACCCAAAACAAAAGATACCTTTGAAGCTTTTAAAAAGCTCTCAGCTCCGTGATTTTCTACCAACTTTAAGATTTTGTATGAAAATTCCTCCGAAGGCCAGGTCTCCCTGAAAGCATCTTGTAAGTTAAAAACACCGACTTACAATAGTGGAACATTTCAAGGGTGTTCAAAGGGTACACAAGGTGAGTGTTTTAACTTTTTTATCAGAGGGAAATGAAGGGAGAAAGTTTCTGAGAAAAAATTGACACTTAAATGTTCACGGAGTGAACATGACAGAGTAGCTTATCATGTACTTGTGATGAATTCCAGGCTCAAATTTTATGTTTGGCTCAATGAATCTCTTCCTGCAGACAGCCAGCCAAACAGACAAAGTGATGTCAAACGAGGATATTTCTGGTATTTATCACATTTGTTAATTTTTTTTTTCCAGGTTTCAGAATTGCTGCTGCTTTTTGCCGATGTGCAATTTCTTCTGCCTTCAACAGCCTCAATAGACCAAAATGTACTGAAGCCAGAAACATGTTGAGCTTTGAGGGTTCACAGAGTTCTTTTGGCAACTTGAAAATTCTTGGTTATTTGATTAAAAAGTTGAAAGGCTGGTCTAAGTTAGCTTGAGTACATAAAAAGATGAGAAACTTCAACTACCCCTCTCAAGATGTATTTTGGTATGAAACATCTTATCACCTTGCTGACAATTTTGTAGCATTCACTACTTACAGCTTAAGTTACATTTTGGAGAAAGCTCAGCAGGTTAAAGCTCACATTTAAAATCTGGGTCAGTTTTTGATTAATTCAGCAGTCTTGAAGCTGCTTTGTTTCTTGTCACAATAACATAGCATTTTGATATCATCGCAGCTTTTCCCCACCTGACATGACATTAACCTAGTGTCGTTAAAGTATCCATGTGGTTATGTTGAGTAACATGGAGGATATTATTTAAGGAATGGGATTTTACAGCACGGAACCTGCAGCTTCTTGCACCCGTCGACTTGCTCTGCATGGCATTGCCTCATGTTCTAGTAGTAGCTGTTATGGTAGAGGACATTTGTATCCATACCTGTTACACATTACCTGTGCACCTTTTTCTACAACAGCTGCTTCCATGTTAATTTTCAATGGCATTCTGGGAAATGTGGTGAAATAACCAAATTAAGTAACAATGGAGTGTCTAAGTCATGGCACTCCACTTCCAGGCCATGGGACCTTAATTCAGAAAAAAATATGAATGGTAGTCAACAGAGGGGGACAAATTATTTTTGATCCCGTTTAGCTTGTGCCCTGAATTTCACATATGATGGCTGGCAATTTGAAAGATAATTTTTCATGTAAAGAAAGTTGAATTTGTCATCAAACAGTAAACTAAAAACTTTTTTTTTTTTTTGGTGAGATCGCTCAGTGAACTTCACGTCTTGTCTCGGACAACATACGTCATCAATACAGACATGGCCGTCAGCTCAGCAGATTTCACATCGTTTTTCCAGGACAACGGGAAAAGTATTAGAAGAGATGAAAAACGTTATAAATTGTTCATGTTGACAACTGTAGCTACTCGAAGGGGAAGTGTGTCGGTTTTGTGAGTCAGAGGAGGGAAAATGTTATGACGTCAGTTACGAGACCGGTGTTGTAGTCTTTATAATTATGTATTTTCATAAGCTAATACTTCGTTTGACGACAAACCTTCTTCATGTGAAAAATTATCATTTAAATTGACGAACATCATATATGCAATTCAAGGCACAAGTGAAACAGGATTAAAAAAAACTGTCCTTTCCTCAATGACTACTGTTTATATTTTTTCTGTACTAAGGTCCCATGAGGTCGACTGGAAGGGGCGTGACTTAGGCACTCTAATAAAACACAGCCTGTTTTGAGCAAGTGGATACGCTTCATTCATTACCAAAATAGCTCCTGGAGTGTTTTTAACATTTCTGACTGATGTAAGGGTGGGAGACCATTCAAAAGTGGATTTTTTAAAGATTAACTGCAACACAATGTCCCATTATCATACAGGTAAAATACATCCTGTGTGTCTACATGCCAACAATAATCTCAGGATTAAAATGTTTGATGGGAAACCCAGTGCTGCCCAGTTTGTCACAGTCGTATCTGGGTCACAGAATGAAAGTTGAAAATAGAGTCTGTCATCTAGCACAATTTATTTCACCATTGGTTTACAGTAGCGTTGTAAATGCAGTTTGTTGTATGTGGATTTGTAGTAGTCTTCATACATCAGATCTTGGCATTCTGAAAGAGTGAGAAACACCTCACATGATTGAAATATTAAACAAATATTGTTAAATATGAACAAATCAATAAATAAGTCCCATTCAGTGGTTCCACAGCGGGACTGCAAAGTCCTTTTTCGGGTGGCTCACATCTCCAAACGCGGTCAGCCAGACCTACTCTAGCAGAAACACAATGTGGGGAACTGACAGTAGCACAGACCAAGAGGTGCCTCTTGAATCGCACACTCAAACACACATGCACAAACAGTCATATGCACAGAGACACACACACACACACACACACACACACATACACATACACACACACACACACACACACACACACACACACACACACACACTCTCGCCCTCGAGGCTCTCACAAGAAAATGACTAATAATGATCACATGAAAAATCTGGCAGATCTAAAAAGAAAACCGAGAGAGGTTAATTGTGTAATTTACAATATGTCATGTCGCTTCTCAGTAGCTGTAAACATCAGCAAAGTAAAGGGAGGACTGCCAGTCGCACACACAGGAAATATGGACATCTAGACTGTAAACATTTCAATACACAGACACACAGCGCTGTCGCAGTCAGCCCTCTACACTGACCTTTCACGCTGTCTCACACACACACACACACACGCGTGCACACACACACACACACACACCAGGCTTCAGCAAAAGCTATGTTGTCACGGTTCGAGGCATACACACACACGCACGCACGCACACACACACACACGCACACATAGTGTACATACACACATTGGGTGAAGCCTGACACTGGAGCATCACAAGCACACATGTTACACAGTAGGAGCTTAAACTGCACTGCCGGCCCTTTCCTCCCTCCCACTCCAAACTCCAGTCCATCTTCAGATCCCCCCTTCAACTCGTTCGTAGAAGACAAGCTGACATCTCTGTTGGTGTTTTAACCCTCCATCCTTCCCGGCCTGCCCAGGTGTGCACAAACCAGATCTCAGAAGGAAGTGGGGACTGTTTGATTTGATTATTGTGAGTCACATTGGCGAGGAGCAGCACAGAACTGAGGCAGGAACTATGACAAAGAAGCACACCGGGACCCCGTTTGTTTTGAGGGGTCAGGTGAAGTTCCTGTTGTAAAATGAGAGGCACGCCGTATCATGTACAGGTCTGTTTCTCAAAGCAAGCGTCTGCAACTCAACAGTCCTCCTTTCGCCTGTTTATTTCTCCTCCATGTCTTCCTTCTTCCTTCTGTGGTTTCCATCTTCTGTCCTGCTGCGCATTGCCTGCTCTGCTTCCTCTCCTGGTTTCCTTCCTCTTTCCTCCTGTGCTTCCTCTTCTCTCCCCAGTTAAGGCCATGGGAGGGCTGGACACAAATGACAGACAAGGATGGATCTGAATACAAGATGGAGGGCCAGCTGCTGGAGGCCTGCAAGGACCTGAGCATGTCAGGGAGGCGATTGGCTGCTTGAGTTGGAGGGAAAGTTGAGGCGAATGAAGCCCTTTAAGGGACTCTGATAGCCTGGAGACGTGGGAGGGGAGGGAAGGAAGGGGCGGGGTGAGGTTTGGAGTCGGGGGGTGGAGCAGTTTCTTCAGCAGACGAAAAATGGAGGACTCAGGAGGGGCCCTTTAATGTACGGTGGTTTGACAGTCACATTTTTTGGTTCAGTTCACGAGGAATAATTATCTTGGTTAGGATGATGGATTCCGTCAGGATAAGTTAAGTGTTGAACGCTTTAATTGTTTCATCAGATTTGGCTGCGTCTGTGTCCAGATATCCATGGCAGGACAACGAGATGTCCTGGAAACAGAGAGAGGGAAGGGTGGAGACAGAGAATGCTGAAAAATCATTTGTGACTCGCCGTTGTTACGCAAGATTAAGCAATATATTTAATGATGAAAACTGCTTTCAGGTATTAGATGAATAAATATTTGTGTAATTTTACAGGCACACTCTGTATATTAGTGACATACTGTACCAGAATTTTTTTCCCCAAGTTTTTAGGATAGAAAGCTTATTCAAATAATCTTTCCAATACGTTATATATGTTTAAGGAAATATTATTCCAGGACTTTGTAGCCTTGCTTGCAGCGCTGCTCTATGGACAGAGGAGGACTAAACTGATGCCCTGAACACGTATAACCAGAATGCCTTGGGGCAAACACAGTCCTGCTCTGCCTGTGATTGGCTATGCCCTTTCAACTGTGATAACGCACTAAGAACTGCAGTCCGACCACTATATCAGCTATTTTCTGCCAATATTGGGCCATTGCAAATATATCGATATCGGCAATTGGTTCACCAATATGCACCAATATTATAGTGGTTTTCAAGTCTGGAAAAAAAACTTGGACTAGTGGTTTAAAGTTGCGTATTACATAGTTTGGGGCTCCTTATTTAATAACAAATAAGTGAAGTGTTCACTGTTGAGTGTACTGAAGCTTGGAAAAAAGTTTGTTCAGATGTACGATATCCTGCCTCCTTTACATATGTTTGTCACAAGTACTTGATAACCACATTCAGTGGATATTATATACAGTATGTACAATATCAGCCAATATATATCAGATATTGAAATTTACTTATTCCCAATTATTGGTGTGGCATCAGCCCCAAAAATCCCACATTGATTGGACCCTACTAGGAACCAAACAGGCCTGGAAGGAGAGCGAGTCACGGCAGCTCACATTTTTATTCCCGTAGATGCGTGATTGAGCTGCTGCAAACCTAGCAGAGTTCTCATGCTGGGAGCGGCTGCTAATGCTGTTCGCATGAGGGTCTCTTTCATCTCTACACAAACTGAGAAACAGCTGTCACACTTCTAATTTCTTAACTAATGTAGCCTAACCTAACTAGGGAACCTCAGCCTGCAGCCCAGCTACACGTCCTCAACACCCGCAGCCCTAACCTGCAAATACCAACAGATGGGCCTTGTGGATATTTGTAATATTTAACCTTTTTAACTATACATTTAACGATATATTTTCAATATATGCATGCATTTCCATCAATCTAGGTTGAACTTTGTGTTTAGGGCTATAGCAAATGTTAGTATGCTTACAAACTACACTAAGGACTTGATTTACTAAAGGTTTGCATGTATAAAAACATGTGCAGACTCAATATCACCCACAAACAAATGTGCAAACTGATCTACTAAAAGTGCACACTCTGAGGCAATTTATGCTTTGTAAAGTCATTCCTCTCAAAATGAATAAAAAATGATTTAGGAAGACAAAAATATAATAAAGTACAATTTATTTTATTATGTATTTTTGGATCTTAATTCATGGTGATGTAATTTTCATTTATTTCTTTGCTTTGAAAATGATTCTTATCTATTGTTCTGCAAGAAGTTGAAGTCTTGTTGTGATCTATTGCCAAATGAAACAGAACATTCACAGCCAGTGTAGCCTAAAGAAAATTAAATCCATACTTGTCTTCCTGTAACTCTTTTCTTTTTTGCAGTTGGCGTGTGTTTTATACTCCTCTCCCTCTCTCCATTTCATTTTGCATTTGGGCTGGTCATTCTCTGAACTCCCCGTGGCACAAACCATTGCAAAACCAACACCAACAAAATGTGCAACATGTTAGAGTGCACATGCAATTTAGTAGTGTTTTAGATCTTAGCAGATCAGGCCCTTAGATGGTAAACACATGTTAGCGTGCTGAC
>JAQFJA010000023.1:6232310-6244382 GCA_029874485.1 Naso brachycentron
ACAAAACAAAAAAATACTTTTTTGTCATATGCCGTGACAGTGCAACTTTTACTGAAACGTGTGACTTGTTAGAGTCCAATTTCTACTTGTAATATAAACACTCTCACATATAGTGAGCAAATTACCTCTGTCATTAGAGAGCAGAATTACTACCACTAAATTTCCATCCAATCCATCTTATAGTTCACAGATATTTCCCTGTGAACAATGTACTGGGCACCAGATTGGCCCTTTTCTTTAAACTATGCAGCTAGCATAGCAAAACATGAACATATCTCTTTCCACCTTGTCTCACGTCTTAAAAAGTATAACCTTCACTGAGGGAAACCCATTATTGTCTATATGTTTAACTTTAAGCCATGCTTCATTTGATCAGCAAGATTATATTAAAATGTATTATTTTGAGACAAAACACTTCTGCACTTTTGTGAGTGTTAGTTAGAAATCCGTTTACACACTTTGTTCACTCACACACCGGTTGTGTTGACCTGCTCCTCAAGGCTTCGTTCAGAGCCGTGGAACTCCAAGAACAGAGTCGGGGTCACAGGATACGACAGAGAGCTGAACCTGTTGCACGCATCAATCATCACATCATCTAGAAACTCTGGAAAACACACATACACACACAGTCAGTGCCTGACCGGACAAAGCCTAGTTGTCCAGTATTAATTGGAGTCTTTCTTCAGTTTTTTTCTATAGGCGGTATGCATTTTGCCCTTCGCTAGTGTGTCTCATGTTTTGCAGGAACATCCACAACATAATTCTGACTTTGAACGCTTCGCAATGAACTCCAATTTGGAGCAGAAACCCACCTTTCATCTTTTGCGTTTTCATTCCAAATGCACAATAGGATGCATATAATCAGAGGTTGATTATTATACTTAAAGTATGCCTTGAATCAACCATCAGCCAGGCGAAGCTCCTGGAACAGCTGGAGCAAACATTACCTGTGATTTCTCCTTTTCATGAGGATCTCATGTACCCACACAGATCACTGTTTGCCTGCGTTCAGCGTACTATTGGAGAGCAGCCTCTCACTCTATCAGAGCCAGAGCAGACCACCTGTCTATTTATACATGCAGATTTACATACAAATGTTCATATCTGTGATTTTACTTTACAACAAAATACAGGTCAGGCCAAGGACAAGTTACCTGGTGGTTGCTTAGTAATATTGAAAAAAAGCTATGCTCTGTGCTTTTTTAAAAAAAATAAAATGTTGGCTCCAACAAAAGAGGCGATGCAGGCAGTTCGTCTCGCGTTTTACAACCTGTAAAAAGCACTCGGTCTGATCGAGCCGCAGAACAAACAGACAACAAAGAGACAAATGTCAGTGTGATGCAGATAAATAGGTCATCCTTCTTGTTTTAGCTTAATGGTCAAATAAATATTTTCCAACTGTTAAAATGATATTGATTCTATTTTCACAGATAATTTTGTGATTCATTACTCCTTCCTTTATTCTATTATCCTCCTACTGCAGGTAGCCATTTGCTCTGAGGGATCAATAAAGTTTAATCTCTTCTCTGTTTTGTTCCCTCAGTTCTCCTGAACTCAATTGATCTTTTCTTCTTTCCATTGGTTGTTTTATCTTTCATTAAACCTAAAACCCAAAACTGATTACATTAACATACCACTTCACACACATTTAGATCTCCTCCAGTGTTGTACTTTATATGTGGGCCAAACTAGTCTGAGCAGCCCGCAGATACAACTGCAGTTCATCCGTATTTAATTGCATCTTTAGTCTTGGCAACATGCTGTGAGGAAAGAGGCAAATAATCAAAGACATGATCTGAAAAGATGTCTTTCTCTTTGAAAATGTATGACGTTAAGATGCTCAAAAGTTTGCCTCTATTGTTAAAATTCTCTTTGTACATGTCAGATATAGAAATCTTTGTCTAAATGAGCTACAAAAGCTTTTCTTTCAGTGTTTTTGTGCGAGCTGGTAGCTTCATTTGAGGACAGCGAGGTCATGTCCTCAGTATTTTTTGGTTCTTTTAATTTAATTTTTAATTGAAGAACAATGTAAGACAGAATGACAATAATATGATGGGGCTCCCCTGCTGTACAGTCTAAGAAGGGTTAGTAAATGGTCAAGGCTCGACTGATTTACAGTTTGTCATAAAAAGCTTCCTCCCTCTTACTGACGATGAGTCTGTATTTGTTGCATTACGTTACTGCTAACCAAACATTTCCTATGTCATCTGACACCAAGGATGGTAACAAACTGTTAACATCTTGTTTAATAAAATATACTCAAATATACTGCCTGTTCAGTTACTATTGTATGTTCATGCAGGGAATTATGTACTCACCGATGCGAGCGATGGGTACTCCTGCTTGCAGAATCTGCACGGTGCTGTCCACAGCAGCCTGGACTGATGGAAAAGAGCAGACGGCCGACACCATGGCCTCTGGGATACCATACAGCCGCAAAGTAGTCTTGGTGATGATCCCCAGGGTGCCCTCGGACCCCACAAACAGGTTTGTCAGGTTGTAGCCTGCTGACGTTTTCCTAAAGAGTGACAAAGATAGAAAAGACAGGTCAGAGCATTAGGCCATGTTGCATATTTGTGGGTGTAAACGGCTGAAGTGTACCTGGGACGTCGGCCCTTCCCAGCTGTGTGTATGATTGCACCATCAGCCAGCACTACCTCCAGGTTCAGAACGTTTTCCCTCATAGTTCCATAACGCACTGCATTGGTGCCAGATGCACTCGTGGCAGCCATGCCGCACAGTGACGCATCGGCCCCGGGATCTATGACCATAAAAACACACTGCCGTTTAAAATGACCAAGAATCAAAGCTGTTAAAAAAAACAAAACAATAATTATTCACCCTGTGCTGTTTTTTTTTTTTTAATTTAAATGTCACTTGAAACTGGAAATCACTTGGGGGGTTTAAAAATGTGTTACCCAAAGTAACCACCTGAGGGATTTATGAATTTAAACTACTTACATATTCAAACATTTAAGAACATTTTCCATGTTATCTCTCATGCAGCAGCACTAACAAAAATGATCTGCCTCTGTGTCAGCTTACTGATACAACCCATATGCAGCCAGTCAAGTCAAGTCAATTCAGTTTATATAGCATCAAATCACAGCAAAGTTGTCTCAAGTCGCTTTACATACTTGTAAAGTAGGTCTAGACCACACTCTATGATTAAAATATATAAAGTTGCCAGAAAGATGCCAGAATAGAAAAGATTTATCTTGTCAAAGGTTTTTTGTGTGATTGACCTAAGGGCAAACAGAAAAGTGAAAGACGTCCGCATGCTGGATTGATGCTGTTGGGAGACGTGCCTGTCTGATGAGGCTTGTTGATCGGCTGCCACGCACACAGCAGGCCAGAGTCACAGAGGGCAACGCTACAAATGCTGCATGTCACACCAAGGGCGGGGAAAATTTCATGCCAAACAAAACATATGATAATCAGACGGAATTTACTTTTCTTTTCATCATATACCATTTGAAACACACATTTATTGTCTGCAATAATGAGAAAATATCTAGGGCCAGCAATGGTTGAACCTTCCTGCTCATTTTATTTCCTTGTGGTTCTGTATTTCCTCCAAAATCTAATTAAACATGCCCGTCTTCTTTTACTGTTTTGTCTTCCGTTGTTTCAATAAATTCATATAAAGTGTGGCAAAACTCAGAGAGAATTAAAGCGAGAACAAGCAGCACAAAGACTGTGGAAGAGTTTAATGAAGTTCTTAGTGTGAATGAAGAGGCAGCTGTGAGGGGAACAAACAGATCTGAGATGAGTCAAGTGGAGCTGAAGTGAAAACGATAGTGAATTTGATGTGGAGATAACAGGATGTGCAGACACTCCAACGGCGGCTGCTGCTGCTGCTGACTGGGAGAGTGAGCAATTTTAATGAATAGAGGGAAAGAGTTTTTACTTGGCTGGACTCCATTTTGTCAACACAAGTGTTGTTTTTGCAAATACAGCACGGCCCAGAGGAAAGGCTGGGGCAGGCTGAGCAAATCTCATGTCGCACTAAGGACAGCACAGTGACCGGGTCATCAGCAAAAAAAAGAAAAAAGAAAGTGAAAAATCGACTAATTATGTGAGTGTATACATGGAGTCCAGAGTTTAAGTTACACAAGTTGTAAATGTGGCATAAAATGTCTGATGTGAATAATTGAGACACACACGCCAGCTTGTGATGGGTGACGCAAATTATCTGCACCTTGAAGTTTTAAATTAAGACCAGAAATCTGCATAATCAGTGCCTGAAATTCATGAGATCTAAACGTGTTCAGCTGTAAAAGTACAGCAGTTGGTCTTACTGAGGTAAGTAGTTGGTTTTTGAAAGAGTAGCTAAACCTCTAAACCACTTTTTTCAGCTGAAAACTGTGGCTAAGAAGGATTTAGTAGTGTTTTAATTGATTCAGGTCTAAATCTTGATGTTAGTGCAAATTAACTGACTTTTCCATTTTCTGTTATAAATGTGTATAGCGACTGCCGTCTAGTGGTTGAAACCTGGCTACTGCAATGCAATTTTTTGATGCATTTTAACTGGTTGATCAGGTGAACGTGATGCGTCTGGTGGTTGCTTTCGTCACCAATCAAACCCGCCCCCCCTGAAAACAAACAGCTCACGAGTCGGAAGACTGTGATGAGGGGAGAGACACCCAGAACTCCAACCTTGCTCTTTCCCACACCCTTCCACACATCACCTAGGAAACAGTACACACACACACACACGCACACCAAGAAACACACACACACAAAGCCATAGATTAGATAAAAGTTAAATCCATGTTCAATGTGACTTCCCCAAAACTTAAATCACGTTACTGTGCGCCCCCGACCACGCCCTGCTGCCCGCAGTCTCTGCTCTGCTCGACTGAGTGAGGAGGACTGGCAGCAAATAACGTTGATGCTACCACGGCAACCCAACGAGGAAGTAACTGATGGACAGATTTTTGAACAAGACAGAAAGCATAACGACGGCGGTGCCTAAAGATATTAGCATAGATGTCGCTATAGCATCAGTTACATTAGGAGAAATTTTTTAATTTAAAGAAGAGCAAAGTTTGGCACTGAAGCTTTTTTGGACCAAAAAAAATTAATTATTTTTTAAGTGTTTTTCCCACAACACGTAGACTGCCATCACGGGCTACCAACAGCATTTTGGGATCACTCACTCAGTCGTGCAGTACCACCTTTGACCACATTGTGTTTTGCAATGGCAGATTGCCGCTGTGCATGTTTCCACTTTTGTTTTTTGCTTTGTTTACTCTACAGACAGAAGAAGCAGTAAATCGTTATTTATGAGGGCAGAAGAAGAAGCGAGTGTTGGAGCGGCCTGAAGACTTAAGGCCAATTTATGCTTTGTCCCTCGACACATTTCATTAATGTCGCTCAACACTTTCATTTCATGTCGCATACCTGGAGGGTTTTGTTATGTTGCAAACGTCATCACATTTTGTCGTGTAATGAGATTGGATGGTGCTAACGTCACCATGTAGATAGTTTCAGCTGAACTCTGTTGTTTATTTTCTGTCGTTTGAGTCAAATAGGCCTTTTGTTACCGAGGAGACAACTGAATCCTTTCACCGAAAAATAAATTGAAAACGTCGCCCTGCTCTTTCATTCCTGTTGAGCGACACTTACCAAATGTGTTGAGCCACGAAGCCTAAATGGACTTTTATCTATTTCGCTGTAACATATACTGTCATTGTGGCTGTACCGTAGTTCACTGTCAGGATTTCCATGTCATGGTATTGGAATATTTTAGTCCGTGGCTCTGGTTTAGAAGAGGAGGACATGCTTACTGCACATTTCTGCTCCCATGTACCCCTTTTCCACAAATTGCGCCAGGGACTAATTTTCCCTCAGCACCGTGAGTCTGAACTCATTCATTCTTGTTGCTTTTCTTCTGACTGGCTTCAGTTAGACATCACACAGTTCGCTGATCTGGCTAAAGTTCAGCCATGACTGGTGGTAATAGACAGGAGGTTCAAACAACCCCCAGCCAAGTATTTTTCAAAAAGTGCCTGAACTTTTCCAAACAGTTTTAAGGATGATTTCGGATGGTTCTGTGGAGGAAACTTCCTGGCGTGTCAGGTTAGCTGTCCTGCAGAAAAGTTTCAGAGTCCTGAGTAGACAATTTGTCAAGCCAACTTTTGCAGCAGAAACCGAGAATTGTTGTTGTTAAACATAACACTGACATGTAAACCTGCCATCAGAATAACAGTGAGACAGTGAGGCTAAATATCAATAATACTATGCTAATAATACTGATAAAATGATACATCTTATAAATATCACATATTCTCTGGAGCAGCGAGTCTTTGTCGTCTCAGCTGTTTGATTGCCTGTGACTGTTTGACTTGTTCGATATCTTTTTCTCCAGTCATCCTGTCTGTTTGTTTCTGCCTCCATTTCTGATTCCCTCTGTTAGTTTGATTCTGCGGTTGATCGTCCATGCTTCGCTGGCACTTGTTTGCACCCCCGCATCTTTGCCACTGTGTACAGCATATCCTCATTACTAAAACATCAAGTGTGTTGCATTAACACTCCCTGACAGCCCCGCCTTGCCTCCATTGATGTATGCTTAGCTTGACATCTCTCCAGGATCCCCAGCCAAGCGCTGCCCCGTCTCCCCACCAGCCCCCTGCACCATAGGGTTGAATTGTTTGTTTTCATCTGTTTGTGTCTGTCTGCCTCTCTCTGTTTGTCTGGACTCTGCCCCCCGTCCTTCTGTGAGATGTCTACAGCAGCCCCATCCAAGTTCCATCCACAACAACTCTTACATCATTTCGTACAGCACTTTTTCTGCTACTTTCTAACATTGATTCACTGATTTATCGCCGATAAGGCATCATGGAGTGTGACAACAATTAATCTCTCAGCACCTTATTGTACATTGTGACTGATACACTTTGAATCTTTTAATGTTTACTAAGAACCAACAATAAAGACTACCTGACAGTCTTAGACTTTGTACATACTCCTCTGTTTGTACAATAATAACATTACACAAGTAAATTTTGCACTGTTTATTTTACTTCAGCATTTTCTCTAGCAAATACTCTCAGTATATTTCTATATTGTGCATTTTTGGTATATTTTCTGTACTCATACTCTTTACTTCTGACTGTCTGTGCAATGACTGAATAACCTGCTGATACAACAAGTGCATTTCATAATTTGGGACCAGTAAAGTATATCTAAGTCTCAGTCTGCAATCAGACAGCTGCATAATTAGGTTACGCAGCGTCGTCTTTGGAACTGGGGTTGTTAAAATGCTCCATTTCAGGTTAGTGTCAGCAGTCAAAGCCTTTATTTTACAGCTGCATAAATGTGTATGTTGCATTTACGGCCGTACACATTTTCAGGGACAGTTTACCCAGAAATGGACTCAGTCATTATCTACTCACCCTCATGCCAAGAGAAGATTGGGTGAAGTTTGTTCGTCCACAAAACAGAGATTTTCACAGGGTTTCACAGGGAAAAGGTGCTGCAGTAATCTACCAAATAACTGAAGTGAATGGTGACAAGGCTTTAAGCATAAAGAAAAAAAAAACATAATATCACAACACAGTCACTTATTTCACCAAGTGGTGCACAGACAACCATCTCCAAATCAATGTCAATAAAACAAAGGAATTACTGTTCAGCCCCCCCTCACCCCAGCACCCCACCATCATAAACACCCAAACAGTTGAGACAGTGGACACATTCAAATATTTGGGAATAACTCTGGACAATAAACTCACCTTTGATCAGCACTCCACGGACATTCAAAAAAGAAGCCAACAAAGACTATCAGCCATCTGCAAACTTAAAGGACTATATGTTGCACCCCATCTCCTGTTGTTACTCTATCAAAGCATCATTCAACCCATCCTTCTGTATTGTTCCACATGTTTCTTCACTATGCTTTCTGTCACCAACCAGGCCAAACTCACACGCATCACAAACACAGCTGCTAAAATCATTGGTCTCCCCACACCCAACCTCACAGAACTAAACAACAGGTCTATCACTCGCTTAGCAAACACCATAGCACAAGACATCACTCACCCACTGCACCAATACATCATCCCACTACCGTCAGGGCGCAGGTACAGAACCATCAAGTTTAGGAGGGCTCGCCTTGGGAAGAGCATGATTCCCGCAGCTATAGCTGCCTTGAACAGCAGGCCCCGCTGATCTGTCTGTCTGCTACCGCACTGTCGTTGTCACTGTTCTCCACTGTTACGTTTAGTCGTATGTTGTTACTGTTGTTGTCTGCCTTGTGATGTGCAATGTTGTCCTCCTCTGTAATATACAGTCAGTGAAGATGAATTTCCCTTCGGGGACCAATAAATCTAAATCTAATCTAATCTGGTTACCAGGCAGTGTTCTCCTTTTAATTAAAAAAAAAAGTGAAATGTTTTAGCATCGATCAGTGAAACTTCACCTGTTCAAACTCAAACAGGTCAGTATACAACCGCTCAGGAGAATGGAGGGATGAGACGGTCCCCATCCTCGCATCCACCACCGTGGGATTCAGCTACATCACTTTCTTATTGGTAACAGTTTTTTAAACATTGTTTTAATGTTTGCAGACTTGCTCATCATCACTAACTCTCTGAATGTCTCTTCTTTTCCAGATCTTAGCACTTTTCCATTTGTCCTTGGGGCAACAGTTAAACCTGTACTGGCTTCACAAGGTGCTGTGATTCAAACTTACATCACTGCTGTGGATTTTCTCCAGACAAGTTTTTGGAACAAAATGTGATGTCGTTGTTGTCTGTTGTGTATGTACAGATTGGAGTGCTGGCTACGCTGCTCACAACTGTCTCCGGCGTTGTCTCTGTTGATGACATCTGGAGAGATGAGTGGGACGTCCTGCTCGTGTCCCTGCAGGTTGGAGTCAGAATAGCTGTGCATCAGACTTACTGGAGTGTCATATCGCTTTTACACAGCAGTTCTATAAACCTCATGTAGTTGACAGGGGGGTCCAGACTCAGTGTTACAGGGGCACTGGCCCCTGCTGGACCCCCCCAGAACCGCCACAGAGGTGCTTGTAACTGTCGACAAACTGATAAGCAGAGATCGTCTCCTCTCAAAAATAAACAGACTGGTCGGTAAAACACAATCACGCTGTTTCACGATAAAATCAGCGTTTCTCTGACAGACACAGATCATCAGGAGGGGAAAAGAAACAGACTGCTCGTTGTGTGACATCAGTGCCTGCAGTCGGCTGGGAGGCAGGGACACATGGTGCGTTCACGGGCTGCTCTGACGCTCTGACAGAGCCAATTCAGGGAGAAATACATCAAAACTAGTTACATTAAACTTTGTGCAAAATCATAATACTGCAATTTCAAAGTGCGTATCGAACAGTGGACGGTGCACCATACGGTTCAATATTATAATGAGAATTGTGGCGTCCCTACTATCCATGAATTTGCACACTGACCAAACACAGTCACCCTACAGAAGTTATTAGTGTCTGAGCGCCACATAATGCAAACGCTCCGTTGTTCCTAGAAGCACAACAATATTATTCATCCTATTGTATCTTGATTGACTCACTAACCCTAACAGCATAACAACTACTAATATCCAAACATGCTCGTGTTACACATGACCTCTAACTATCACTAAAACACACTGACCTAAAAAACCAAAAAAACCAAATTCACCAGACAGGACCAGCCGTGTACTAGGTTTGAACCTCGTCTTGTTTCCTTCAGACAGAACTCCTGGTTTCACTCTTCATGCTAAGCTAAGGTAGCTCACAGTAGGATAGACTTGATCTGATGGACGCTGTTACTCATCAGGTTGTTTCTCCCAAAACACAACATGTGTCTGTGACTTGTTTGTTTCATGTTCCTCATGATCTCCATGTTCCCACAGCTCTTCTCTGTTGTTCTCTCTCTGATGTGCAAACACAGTTAACACCAGTGTTTTATGTATTTGTGCTTTGTTACCAGTCAACAGCCCCTTTCCTGCACATTGGAGCCCTGGTCACAGTCACAGCTGTCAGCTGGTTGGTGGCTGGATTTGTGGTTCGCAGAGAGAGATCCAGTGAGTGCTCACTTGCATTTTAGTGAAGATCTAAGTAATTCTGATTTTTGGCTGACAGAGAGTGATGAAGACTCAAGACTGTAGCTATAATGTTTCATCTGCTATCAGGACATACTGAAGTAAAACCTGATGATATTTCAGATGTTGTGCTGTGTGTGTGTATATGTACCTGTGTTATATTGATGTGCTCTCCTCTTCTTGTCTGAATTTTTTGGTGTTAGCACTTTGTTTTCCACACTTTGAAACTGTGGACAGATGACTAGTTGTGCTAATCAACACAGACAGAGTGAAACATTTGTTCTTATTGTGAATAATTGTGAGTGAATGAGCTGAATATGAGTGAACTGATTCTTTAAGCTGCTGGCTCCTTCACTTAGATTTCCAGATGATGGTGTTGCTGATGTACATTGTTATCCTGGTGGCTCTCTACTTGGCCCCGCTCACATTCACCTGCCCGTGCATCATGGACCGCCACAGCCTCAAACCTCGCCCAGAGGTCATTGGCCGGAGGGGAGCTCCGATGGTGAGTTGGTGCTTTAAATAAAAGATGTGCAGCTCTGTGGAACAACACGTCCCTGCCAACATGTGTCAGTTGTTCATTCATTTCCTACTGCTGGATAAAAGTGTGTCTGTGATCACTTTGCTTTATTACATCATCTTCTGCAGCCTTGACTTCACACAGCAGTGTGGCGTCTCAGTCTGACTCTTAATTTGAGGCTGAATGTGGCGTGTTATGGTTGTAGCTCATTCCAAAAGATCGCTTTAGTCACACTCTGACTCGGTTTGAACAACAGACTGTCTTCAGATTGTAGATACATGCAGTTTCCTTGATTGTTTCTTTCATTGGATGTTTTTTCCTGCAGGTCTCGTAGGAATTGTTTTACAGTGAATCCCAACAGAGCAGAGAGCAAATACAGAAGCACAGACCCGCTGCACACCTGCATAAATAGAACCTCAACAATGCAAATACTGCACAAGCAATCAGTCTTTACATTACATGTTTATTATATATATATTAGCAAAGTATAGCCCACCCACCAGCTATCTTTCACTTGATTATAATCTGCTTTTAGTTGACTGACTGTTGTAGTAACCACAGGCTGTGTGTAAGAAGACTAAATATTCCTCGAGAATATTTTTGCTCGTCAGTTTTGACCTCATGTGCTTCACTGCACAGTCAGTCAGTGAGTGGTACACAGGTGGTGCTAATTCTTTCTTTGGAAATGTTAGAAACTTTATTTAGGCCTGCTGAATAAATCACGAAGTTAAATATTATTAACAGTTTTAGAATTTAAATAAATAAAGCATGTGCGGTGTGTAGATATAAGTGATAAGGAACGACTGAAGCTCATTTCACACAAATGTGTTCACATTCAGTCATGCTTCTATATTCAAATGTTCTTTTTTGCTTGCATGGCTTCCTCTTGATGTGTGTTTAAGTGACAGTTTCCTCCGTTTGTCTCCTCTCTGCTGCAGCTGGCTCCAGAAAACACCATGGCGTCCTTTAACAGAGCGCTGCAGCATGGAGCCAGCTCCCTGCAGGCCGACGTCACTATCAGGTCTGTGACATGACGTTCAATGTTTTAATACTGAGTTAAACTTATTATGCTCTTAAGTTCCACATGCATATATTGTGATTGAGATATGGGTTGTTGAACATTTGAATTAAACAGAAAAACATGCAGCAACGCATGGTGTGAAGCTTTTACACAACTTGATGTCCTGTTATTGGACGAAGTGATGTCAGGTGATTCTCAGCATGTTCCATCTCTGATGGTAGTTTGGCCTCAGCTGCTGCTTTGATGTTAGCCAGTCATTATCATTTAAACCAGGGGTTTTCAAAGTCTGAGGCCGTGGGCCTCCTCCCACAGAGGATGAAAACAGCTGCGTCCCCCTCCCCATAAATATATGAATGAGTTAACATTTTGTATTTTCTGAAATAAAGGAATTAAATCTGTTTAACATTTTTTAAACTTTTCATACATGGTCTTCTGATAACATTTTTGGAATATTTTAAACATGTCCATCTGT